>MJUU01021519.1:264076-277254 GCA_002080025.1 Modiolus philippinarum
CCCCCCCCCCCCCTTTTCAAGGTAAATGGTCGGTCCCTTAGAGCTAAAACGAGCTAAAAGAAAAAAAATAGCTGAAGTGTTTTTCAAGTTTGTTCAGAAGAGATTTGCGTAAAGAACAATGATATACATCTGACAAAATTAATTATATTCAAATGAATAAGACCCGAAATCAAACAATTTTGTATGAATTAATAGAATTCTTTCATTAAATGTCTACAAAATACCTTTGTACCTATTGATTCAGAAAAATAGAACACACTTACGCGTAGGTACGACAAGAAAATACCTTATTTATAAAAACAGCGTTTAATTTGTATAGATGTGAATCATTTAACTGCCTCATATTTAAGGGAGTACGAGTGTCAGACTTTTTGAAATTACAATTAAAATGTCGGCCTTTTGTTTTGAAAAGCTTTGCTAAAAGTACAACTTGAGCAAAAAATGTGAAAATCCACGTAAGAATTTTTAATATACGACGTCAAAATTTTGGCGTGAAACAGTTCTCTCTGAGTTCAAATGGCTGTTTATATGCCTTAAAATATATGAAAATAAAATTGGAAATTGATAAAATTTTATACATTGTCTATTTGATGCATTTTGAAGTTACCTACGACCAACAAAATATGATATATGTTCACAAAAAATTTACACTATTTAAATGGGTAAAACCCGATGATTTCGAAATCTTCTGGCATATGCAACAATTGCCGACATCACGTGATTTTAGTGAGCAGACGCAAATTCCGGCCAACGATACACTGAAAGCTATGAGGGGTTCTCCTAATTCTGCAATACCTTCTAATATACACAATTTAAACTCATTTTACATCTTTTCTCATCATCTATAATAGTTAAGTTAATAGCTAGTATTTGTCCTTATAGTTTAAATTAATGGAAAATTACGTCCCTGGAAAATCTGTATTGTTTTACCATCATTCTCCTGTTTTGTCAATGTAAAATGCCTCAACCCCTACATGGTTTAAGTGATAATTTCTCATTTGACAGCATGAAATTGATCGTTTTG
The DNA here is from genome assembly GCA_002080025.1 of Modiolus philippinarum. NCBI lineage: Eukaryota > Metazoa > Mollusca > Bivalvia > Mytilida > Modiolidae > Modiolus > Modiolus philippinarum. The sequence goes on from MJUU01021519.1 coordinate 265,101, forward strand.
CCTCTTCCTGCAAGTAGTTGACATGTGAAAATATGAAAATATCTTGTTTTAAAAAGTTTAATTTTTAGGCTATTCTCGTTCCTATGATTTTGCAATTTATCAATTTTTCATCAATGTAATCCAAGATGGCTGGCGACAAAAAGGCACGAGATGAAGAAAATTGTATTTTTTAAAAATATTTTTTAGTTAATTTTGATTATTTCTTTTTAAAGACTGATTACTGTCATTTATAAATATATAAATTGGCAAAAACATAAATAAAAATAAAACACTTTTGCACTTACTTTAAAAAACCTGCATCACATTTTGAATTTTTCATTATATATATATATATTTTTCATAATTTACAATCTTTTGAATACATATCCTTGATGCAATTTCAATAATCTGAATATGGTCCAAGAACAGATTCAAAATGTGTTCTGAAATTTATTTGTATATTTGTCAAAACTTCAATTGTTAATCAAGGATGTATATTGTATACATCTTTGTGTTAATTGATTTATTACCCTGTTTCTGGATGAAAATGTAACTATTACGTAATGTCCACACCTGTTGTCTCACCTTTGTCACCTGGTGCATGTACAGAAGGAACAATACAGGTGTACAATTGACAGATTTGGAGTGGTTTATATTGTTTCTATAGAAAAATCAGCTCCACAAAATAAACAATTTATTTTACTTTACGTTTGCTCTAGATTATTTTTTTCAATTGTAACTCATTTGTAAATTATATATCAATTGCAACGGTTTCTTAGTATAAAATGTAACAGAAATTATGAAAATACTGTAAATGCTTTTTATTACATTCCTTCGGCGACTATATATACATTTTCGAGTAAGAGATATCGTCCCTACTTATGACTGAAATTGTTGCATATGAATCTGACACTCATACTCCCTTAAACCATGGTCCACATTATTGCCATCCATGTGTTATTGACTTAATAAAGACACTTAATCAAGTTGCGTCTAAAAAATTAAATACTTTTGAAATAAATAAGGTAAGAGATTCTCGAGTTGCACTTAGGTACCAAATGATACATAAATCAGAAATTGAAAATGGCGATGTACTCTTGTCCACATTTTTTTATAGAAAAGGAACGCCCATCTTGATACCTTTAATTTTTTCCAGTCGTGTTTCTGTGGCTTCTTTTGAGGTTGGAATGCGTTCTTTGTCTTTTAAATTGAAGCTGTTCTTTTCAGCCAGGTACCGTGGGAAACACAACATTGGTAAGGAAACTATCAGAGTAAGTGCTCCAAAAACCACAAATCCCAACCACCAAGCACCAATCCATCGAGGATCATTGGGTGACATATCCACGTCTACAAAATATTCTCAATAGAATTTCCTGCATTTAAGTCTTTGTTCAAAATTAAAAAAACAACTAGGCTGTTGCATAGAGACACTTAATATTTTGGTTTATTATATTACATGGTTATCTATTAAAACAATATGAAGTCGAAATTTGATGTTGAAAATTCATGTGATTTTTTTTCTGCTTTCAGTTCGTGAATTATGAATTTGCTGAAATTCTTTGTAGACATGTGAGAGTTTAATACCCTTTCGTTAACCCACAATTCCTATATTTCAAATTCATAAGAGGATTTTGGTAAGGCATATGATGTTTCTTTTTGCCAAATGCCTATACTTCAAATATTTAAGAATTTAAGGAACAGTATAATGTTCTCCTTACACAAATTAGTAACCTTACGACTACTTGTGAGGATACGAAGTCTCTCCCTCGTTACTATGTTTCTTCTTGTTGCTTTTACGAAAGTTTGCTTTAAGGTGTTTGCAGGGTATTATTTTTCTATTATAGAATTTTGTGAAATTTTCTGTGTAGAAACATAACTGTATTATTGTTAAAAATCTGGAATAAAATTTGGGGGTACCATGCATATAACTGGCGCAAAAACTGAAATTGAAAATTTAAGGATTTTACATTAGAATAAACACAATACCGAAGTTACTGTTAATTTATTTTCTGCAAATGCGCATTTCGACAACTATGTCTCATCAGTGCAGAAAAAAACATATAAAATGATAGGAAAATTGATTTTTATGGTAGGACAGCTTTAAAAATGTATTATAGATTTTGTTCATAATTTGCATGTGTTTTGAAATCATTATAAAAAATAAAAATTAGGGTGTCATCGTTGAAATAAGAGAGATAAAATGAAATTCTGTTATCAAATTATCTCCCTTGCATAATTTATGTTTTCTGTTAATCAAGCAACAGATTTAGAGCATATGTGTTTTAGTTCACTTTTCTGTGGCGAAAATATTGTAAAATGATAGGGAATAAAAATTTTTAAATACTTTGGAACTTTCTTTACATTTTATATAACTATTTATTCCTTAATTAATGAAATCTAAATGAACAAGGATTAGACAAAAATGGCGGAATAATACTACTGTGACACCCAAATATCGAAACAAAGTGTTAATTTTTGGGAACAAGATATATACACATAAAATAACACAAAAATTCATTAAAACTATTATATTTACCCTCAAGTGTGACATATATTCTACTGAAGAAGCCACCAAGTCCATACGATATAGCTGGACCAAATATAGAACTTCCGATGATGATTCCTATAATACAATATAGCCAATACAAGAAATAGCACAATATTTTGTTCTACCTTTTTGGACTAGCTATATATATAAACTTTTGACTTGAATCGATGATATATCTTGACATATACTTTTAGAGAAGACTAAGTGTATGTTATATTTGTAAGCAATGACCGTGTTTAGCTTAAAGATGTTGCAATACTGCTAAGTGAATTAATATCAGGGGGAAAATCATCTCATGAATTTAAATTGTGCCTAGAGGTTAACATTTCCAAAAAGAAAAAATAGATTTTAACCTTAAGAATTCAATAGTTTAAGCAAACAAAAAAAAGGGAAGAAAAAAGGGCATCTTTGCTTTAATAAAGCCCTTTTTCAAAAACGACTGTAAGAACGCGAATAGCTGAATACAAACGAAATTACGTATCTGTAGAATTTAAACAAACAGACAAAAATACAGTTTATGTCATGTGGAAAAATCAACGCCCATTGATTTCTCATAAGAATTCTATCAAGGTCTCTTTTGCTGTTCTTTTTGAAATTGCTATTTGCAATGAAAGATAAATTCTAATACCGAATTCTCATTTGAACTTTACTTTATTCATAATTCTCTGCTCGCTCCGTTACTTTATGATGCTACGTCTTCTTAAATGCTGATTATGATGCGTTATTATGTATTTTCCAAAAACAAAGTTCCAAACTAATTACCTAGAAAAAAGCCCGTTTTTCTCCTGTCACATCCATCATCTAAATAAACTGTTGTAAAAGGTGCACGTGGTGCCTTAGCAACTCCTTGTAACGACATTCCAATGCCTATTAACGCTAGAGAAATTGCTTTTACCGAGGCACCGGTGGTTGTTGCTATCTTTTCACCTTCTGACGGATTACCCTTCTGAGTGGTTTGATTTAACCATGGTTCGTTTGAACATAGCTCAAAGCTTGATTTTCGTGATGAAGACATGTCAGTCAGATTTCCAGTATCCTTGACATTCGAATTAAATGGCTTTGTCGGGAAAATAAAATGTGGTAAACTGCAGATGACTCCGGAAATCGCAAATAAACACATCGTGCCAAAAAGCCATCGCGGAACATGGACTAATCTAGGAATAGCAGATACCACCAAAATACAGAGAAGAAAGCCAATGTCATTGAAGGTCATGATGATTCCACTTTCATAACTGCTAAGCCCGAACTGCTTCTCCAGAGTAGGTATTTGAGAGCCAACATATGCAGCAAGGGTCTGTGTGCATAACGCACCAATACTGTAAAAGGCTGTAAATCCTGCTACATTGGCTATTTTTGACAAGAATGGTAACCGAATTCCAAAAAAATTACAAACATAGTTTATTCCGTCCAAATTGCTTCCTTCTTTTGAAGGTATTTTGCCGTTTTTATCAAATTTTTCGTCCATGCTGCTGAACTGAAATCAACAAATATAAAAATTGTAAATTACTTTAAATTTTTTACCTGTCACTTGATGGTGGTAAGATGTTTAGGATGTTCCTTTTATATTGTTAAAAATCGTGTATGAGGTCTGGGATATTGTTACAGATGATGTTAAACTACATGTATATTGATGTTACATTGGGCAATAAGTACCATCTTCTCTACCAATTAAACAATGGAAACATGTCATTCGCATAAATATATATGAATGACATGTTATCATTATTACATTGAGAACTTTTAAACGTATATTTTCATTAATAATCAATGTCAAAGTTCCTTAATTGGCTGTCATAATAAAACATAGACATGCACAGAAATGCAGAAAATGCAAGTTGCCTATTCAAATAAAACAAGTTTTACATTTAATATTCCCCGAAAATGTAACAACAGATTCGAAAAATAGAAGGATATTTCTGAAAATATTGTCAAAATGCAAATCCAATTTGAAAGACGACAACACTGCTTTTCAAAATACAAGTGCCTATTTGAGTACATTCTTGCAAAAAACATGGAAAATATAACAGAGAAAACGAAAACATATTTTGAGCTTGAAAGACGAAAGAAAGGCAGATCACTACCTACCTTAATTTGATTTGTCTAAAGAATATGACAGCTTTTGGGATGCAAGCATTTTCACATCATATGAGAGGCTATGTGGAGATAAATTATGCTAATATATACACATGTTTATATATATAACAATTTAAAATTAATTCCATGTCATGGTGATCACGGACAATTATCTATCTTAGAATTTCAATTGTTTTGTAGTAAACAAATTTTGCGATTGTGATGCAAAACCTTGGTCGACTTTTATCGAAATTAAAATATCGATATGCATTTCATTCGAAAACTTGTCAAGCTAGAATACACGGACATATATTTTTGCTATAAATCTGAGTTAATCTAAAATAATAAATTGATACATAACCTTTTCTATATACTTTTATTACGGTGACAAGCGCGAGTCTAAGTCGAGGATCTGACGTGGGTCGAGTGCTGATAAATATATTTTTAATATGGACACTTGCTTCTAATAAAGAGTCACATAAGCTGATAAATGGTCATATGCCTACTTACCATGTGTTAGGACTGATCGATTAATTGCAAAATTAATTTAGAGTATCACGTCTAGTGACCAATATTTCATCTATATCAGGACAAGAACAAGTTTATAAAGTAAAAAAAATATAAGCATTAGAACAAAGTAGTAAAGTTGGAAGAGAAAACCGGGCAACGAGTTTTTATTGCCACTGGAAAAGGGTAAAATTGGTAGGGGCAGGAAATTTAGCCTTCTACGACAATCAGTGCGTCTGCTATCCTTAGATACCACCTTTATCACGGCCAGTATCAAGTGAGCCCGTTGAGCGAGCTACGATGCGTTTCGCCGTGATAAAGTCCGTATCAAAAACAAAATGTCCTATATTTCCTTTATCGGTAATTCACAAAATGATAGATAAAACTACATAACACATTTGTAAATTAAAATAAACTGTAACTTCTATTTTAGTGTTGTGTATTGCAATAATTCATATGTATTCTTCATTCAACGCATAATGCGTATGAACACGGCATAAAGTACAAAACATGGCGTCAGCATAGCAACGTGCACATGACGCCTTCACAGTGACCCAATAATTTCGTGATAATATCCAGTTCGGCGTTACTGAGATTATCAGATTCTCTAAGTCAAAGAAAATTCAGACAAATTACCAATAAGGCGTACTTATGTACTGCTTTCAGCGCGGCGTTTCTCCACACAGTTTGGGTATAATGGTTCATGGTCAACATGTATTTGGATAATTCTTTGCTTGCTTATTGATGTAATATTTGCCTAGCCTACTATTGTTTATTTACTTGAGTTTATTTTTCCATAATTAACCCATATCATTCCAGAGAATGTTCAGGTACGGAAGTGAGACAGGGCGTAAGTGTGGTGTGCAACCCTAAAAGAAGCGGCAATTTGAATTGCAACCTCCTGCTAAAAATAATTTACAAATAAATTCAATTTCGATTAAAGAAAAGCTGTAAATTTGAAATGGCCGACACATATCGGGACTACAGTGCTGCAAAGGGTTTTATGGTTTGAAGCCACGAAATGTACATGTATCTAGCTTTTTCATCCGACCACAGTTCTAACAATGAAAATGTAAAGCGTTTTGTATAACTTATAAAACAATTACGAGTCACAAACTTATGATGAACTTGCTATGGAGAAAGAAGCTTTTTTGCCTAATGACTCACTTCAAAGAATGTTGATAAATAAATTATATAAGTAATTTTATATTTTTTCTATTAAAAAACGTAACGTTCTCAGGTCCATACGATAGTGGTTCTCAAAATCTGGAATCTAATTAGAAAAATCTTAGTCCTGTTAAAAGAAGGAATCTAAGTATCAACAACATTCAGGCTCCTTATTTTATCTCTGATCCGAACGTGGATTCTTCCTATAATAAATCTGTCCTGTTAATCTTGTTTCTGTTGCAAGATGCAAGGTGATTTGATTCATGAGTGTTTTAAGAAACGTCAGCAAAAACTACATTAATTTGTACGGCATCGATTGAGTCTTGTTGGTTATTGTATTGAAAGGAGAGGCTTTAAAGGATGGTCACTCCTCAGGTTTTTGAAACTGTCTCAGACTTTCGGAATTCTCTTATTTTATCATTGATGATGCATTGGAAAATTTTGCACACTGACCCTCATTTTTCTTTTGAAAATATGAAAGTATACATCTTCAATAGACTTCTGACAAAATTAAATGAAATTCTTGATATTCCTTCTTTGCATTTTAAAGGTTGATTGCCTTTAATGCAAAGTGAATGAAAAGTCTAGAGCAGTTTGGTTTCCCGCCAAAATTTCAAGCGTTTAAATCTCAGAAACGACCACACTCACATATCAATATTTTTTGCTTAAAATGATGTATCATCCATATTCTAATGAATAAAAATATTATTTTTACATCCTTGATATAATTTATTTGAGCAGTAACCATCCTAAAGTTTCATTCGTGATTATATTGAGGATTATATGCACTTTATGTCATAGTGTTTTGATTTTCTCCATATGATTTCTGCTACAGAACCAATCCGTATTTTCAAGACTGACGCTTTTCAGACATTTTTAGGTGGAAAGTGTTTTGCATTTGTCAGAGAGCACTTCTGTTAGTGTCTCTGTATTGTTGCGTGGTGTGGAGTTGGGTTGTTTTGATGTTCCCTTCCATCTTGTTTATTTGAAATCGGATGTTATAACTGTTTGGGTCCAATAAAACTAGTTTTCACCCCACCGCAACAGGTTTGCGCCTGTCCTAAGTCCTACGTCAGGAAATGTATTAAGCCTTTGTGAGTCTTGTCTTTTTCTAGTTAGTTTACTTTATGTCTATAGGAGTCTAGGATGATGTTAATTTCGCTGATTACTCTTTATTCAGGGGACGACTCCGACCTGCCGTTGGGTGTGGGGTTTTCTCACCGTTCATTGAAGATCTTATGGTGGCTTTGAGTTGTTATTATTCCCCTTTATGTCGTTGTCTCTTCTACACAAGCTACCAGGATCTTGGCAATGAGCTTACAAGATATTTAGGATTTTGCAGTTTCAGCCAGGACATCTGTGATGGACCCTTTTAAAAACTTTCTTTGCCCATGAATAAAATAACATGAGTTCGGGAAAGTAAGCCAAACATCACTCCCTGTCCCATGGTTTGATGATTGGTGTCATACTCTAAGTTGACTAAAGTTCTTTAGAAACAGACAATGAATTCCGAAGGTTTGCAAAATGAGATAAGATACAACATCCAGGGAAGTACGACAAGATTTTTTTGGGGGGTTGGGGGGGGGGTTGGGGTGTTTTGTATTGTTTTTGTTGTTGTTGTTTTTTATTTTTATTTTATTTTTTTTTTTGTCTTTTTTTGTTTGTTTGCTTTTCTCGGTTTTTTTGTTTGTTTTTTGTGTTTTTTCTTTTTTTACTGCTTTTAGGGGTTTCGGCTATGATATCTGAAATGGGTATCTTTGTTTCCTCGCTCGTTTATTTACATATACACTGCCACTGTTAATAATTTTGTACCTACTTCAAGGACACATTTCACTTTATGTTTTGTTAGGTATAAAATTACTTTAATATCAAACCGTAATCTTTGTTAGATAACATTTAGTTCACAAATGGGACGTGCCGAACCCTTCAATGTTGTTAGACTATGAGTTTTATCAATTTCAATGCTCGCCTGTAACTTTTATGAGTATGATTGGTCTTAGGAATGTAGTTCATGCTGTTGATTTTTTACTGAACCAAATAAATTGTCTAGTAATAAATTCCGAAGTTATTTCAATTTTACACATCTTTTGCGTTTATGGTTTAAAAAATATTTTGATTTGATGTTCACTAAATGAAACTGTCACTGAGTTGTCGAAATAGCAATCTACAGACACCATAATTACAGTAACTTCAGTTTCTTGTGATTAATTATCATTTGGCTAATGCCTTTGCGGGTGGGCGTTTAGTCCCTGGGAGAAGTAACCAACCTAGTGGGGAAAAGGTCGGTTCTCATCCGAAAGTCGCCTTAATTTGAAATTTTGCAATTCCTTACTTTAATCAAATCGTTAAAAATTACAGAGTATCTCCCTCGTGCATATTTTGACATGCACTAAAGAGACATAAGTTGTCGGAATAGACACATTCAGAAACTAAATTTAACTTCGGTAGTGTTATCTAACTCATAAAACCTGAATGACATGTTAGAAATATTCCAAAAATATAAATATATGATGATGTTCGTTTGTCACTGTCATAAAATAAAAATAACTGTAAAATTGCTGTGTATCAGTATAAGACTATACAAAAATGTTATTTTGCAGAGCCGACATGAGTTTTATGGAAATGCAGATTGACCGATGTCGGAGGAATATAAGACGTTGCGCACGATATTGGTGTCCTCTAGCGTAACGTCAATTTTAGCAATAATTTCGACGACGGACGAAAAATGACATTTGGATATACAAATGTATGTATAACCCGGTCGAATTGTATATTTATTTGTATCAAAATAGATCCATTCTTTATTCATGATATACATGTATTATAGAGACTTAAAATATATATAGTTCATCAAATTGCGTATTCCTTAACTATAGTATCATACAATAGAAATTGTTTTTTTTATTTTTTATTTTATAATTAGCGCCCTATAATCAGAGACATATGTCTCTGTTATAATTTAGAAAATGATATCCTAGTATCTTGATTTGAAAAGGTGGCTTCATATTTCAGTATAACATGGGGATTTCTGATAATTTATTTTGATCTACGAATCATCAAGACTATCCAGTATGTCAAGATGCAAGTTATCGGGTATTGTTATACGGTAACTTGCAGAAATCTCTACATGTACAAATTCGATTTAAACTCCATATCTACAAATTTTACCCCAAAAAATGGCAAAGGCAAATAAATACCTATCTGCTATTAAATAAATAGACCTTTCATCACTAAAATTTACTGATTATTTTGAATTATAATATTTATTAGAATATAACGGAAACAAAAATCGGAGCGTGTGTAATATTGTATGCATCATATCTGTCTTTGTGGTATGGCATACACGTTACAGTGCCATAAAGCCTTTGTTATAATCATATTACACCTGTTTTCTAGATTTCAATTTTTAAAATTTGTATTCCATGCAAAGATATTTTTTAGAATATGAAGAGTTTCAACATTTTCCCAGAAACATGCCGTGAAGAGCGAACTGCGCGTTTCACGAGAAAACGTTAAAATATCAACGTTGGACAATTCCGCTAGACCTCGTAAAACATGTACAGCTTTTTCTTGGGAAAATATTATATATTTTAATTTGAATCATTGCAAAGAACATGAAATGAACTTACTTTCTATTACAAATAATAAGCATTTATCTGAAAACACGTGTGAAAATATTGGTTGGACGCTTGTTATAACAATTTTACGGCAGTGGACAAATCCGCTAGACCTGCCATTTTTTATATTGCTCTTCGCAGAAAATTAATACATGTTTGATTTTTGCGTTAACAATTCTTTAAATCGTGAACTTTTTTACAGTATAAAATTGCAATCTTATTTGGTATATAAATTGAGTGAGAGCCAGGTATTTCTTTTACATCGAATTAATGAATTCGTTATTTTTCCGGTCTTACGGGTCGAAATGACCACCTTCATGTTTTTTAAACTTTTTCCGTGTCAAAGATACATCTTTGATACTATGATGTCACAAAGCTGTAAATTCGTGATGTTTGCTTGCAAAATTTCTAGAAGATCCATCGAACAAAATTGAAAATACAATTATTTCTTAATGTCAGAAACAGTTTTTAATGTTACGTCTTACGCTTAAAAAAAGTTTTATTAAACAAAAAAGCTACTAAATTTTCTTTGATTTTGGTTGCAGTTGGAATTTACATACTTTATGATCATACAAAAGATAATTTATGTTCATATCAAATAAAATCATACTTAAATGAAAAATTATTTCTAAGGGAGAGCAAAAAATAGGGGGGAAATGATAAAGTGTCGCAATATAGGCATATTAGGAGGCTTTCAAACATTTATTTTCAGGAAACATTTACTATCAATATTTAATTCTGTATTGAGTGCAGTGATTGGTTCGACAACATTTAAAGCAAAAACTACTACTCTAATTCTCCCAGAAACTGGAAAACCTTTTAATTTAAATTCGTAACCACAGATCTTCAGTTAAGTTTTAAATATTTGAAAGGCATATAATCGGAAAATACCAAAACACATTTCCCAATTGCATACACTAGTGAATACACTCCGGTATTTGTAATTAGCAGCCTATTTGTTTTAGTCTCATTTTACTAAATAAAATGCGGGTGTATTGTTTTATTTGTTTCCGTTCGTTCGTTCGTCTGTCCGTCTGTTCTGAACCTTTTCAGTGCAACTCGTCGTTCGTTTGTGGATTTAGGGATCTAATTTTTGTGTAGAATAGTTGTAATTAGTGTTTTGATGCGCAATAAGGTTTCGGAATTAAGAAATTGGTCTGGTGGGAAAAATAACCCATGTGACTGGAATTCATTTGGATTTTGAGTTATTGCATGTATCCCAAAATCAGATAGGGACATGATATTGCATGAGGATGTATTCCATTGTTAAAACAAACTTTCAAAAATTTAGATAAATAAAATCGGTTTTCGGGTCAGCACCGAAGTACTAAATACTGGGCTGGTGCATACCTAGGGGACTAACGGTCCATCAGCAGAGATATCGACTAAGTGGTAACCAAGAATTAAATACCTAATTACCTGTTGATCATGCAGGTTTCGCTATATGGCCATTAAATCAAAGATGTTTAACAGTGATAGAAAACATATAACCAAATGCCTAAAATCAGCTCAAGACAAAAGTAGTCTGCTTCCAGCTAAAAGCCATTTTCTATTTTGCAATGTTTGGTTTACAAAGCAAATTATTGACACGGTATCTCTGATAAGCCGCAGTCACGTATTCATTGTGTTAATTAAAAATTTTACGAAAGGATATGGAGTAAATGAACATGAGACCATAAAACATATGTTAACTCTATCTGCAATAATTTTAATGAGCTGTATGGCCATTTCGGAAATTTATTCCTCATCAGCAGCACTAGAACCCAAAACAAAGGAAATCCATAATTTCAAGAAATGTTTAAAATGCATATAACCAAACGAAATAAGAAAAATCAGTAATATCAGATATAGCTAACGAAAAATCTACGATGGATGAGTTAATCCTTCGGTTTTAGAATTTACATAAATTTAGATTATAGTGATAGAACAAAGCGTACACATGAGATATAATCTCATGTACAAGTACACCATATCTAAGAAAAATAAAGAGCATACATCTCTACCACGGGGAATTGTTTTACCAAAAGTCTATTCTCAAAAGAAATTTTGAAAATGAAAGCGAGTTATCATTGTATTTTATCACACGTGATAAAGAAAAAAATCAACCCGAAAACGAACCTGTTTTTAATTGAAAAGCATATGACATGTTCTCGTCCAATTAAAAAAATTTCAATTTTTCATATGTCTGGAACCCAAATCGTAGATTCACTAATGAATGCGTTGTGCTTATGGATTGCTTACTGACTGATTACGAACTTTAGAT
>MJUU01021519.1:278624-296033 GCA_002080025.1 Modiolus philippinarum
TAGTGGCTGTGTAGGTTGGATTGCCCTGGGAGTTACCAATGCCTAGTTCTTTCTTTAAACCTTCGATGTAATGATTTTTACATATGAAAATGATGTTATTAGGGGCCTTATCTGCCGGAACAACAACATATTTGTCATGAATGGAGGACAAGTATCTGGCAACATCGGCATTTTGGAAAATGGATGATGCTTTAGTTCTCATTGACCCTCGTAGCTGACTAATTCTTCAAAGAATCATGGACCTCACAGCCTTAATCCACTCCGAAAGAGAATCAAGATCTTCATCTTGTTCACGTTTAATCCATTTTCTTGCGTAGTCCTCTACAGCATCCATAAGAAGTTTAAAATTTTGCTCCCAGTTGATGGATCGTGGTTCACGGAATTTGGGTCCCTTTGGAAGGATATCACGGAGAGACGGGTTTTCGATGATGTTCAAGTCTCCCGTTATGACGTGACCACAATGACTATATCTGTAAGGTGAATTTAAACATGAACAATCGGGTGGTTTAGACTTGAGGTCATCGGTGGTAAGGCGCTGTAATAAACGTTTATGGTTGATAATTTTAGATGCTATCGGTGAAGTAGAGGTATATGAAATGATTGGAATTGATGTGTCCTTAAAATATGGAGTTATTTTGTTTTTTACATGTTTGTGTTGCAGTATATTGGCAAGGTTGATGACATCCAAACCCTTATTCGCAAACTTTATTGGTATAAACGAACGGTGTTCTTCTACATTTGCATGTTCTTTAACAGTTTGGAATGATCTGTGTTGACCAATATCAAGGATAACGGCGTATAATTTGTATAAAGATGAGGATGGATCCGTAACGGAATTTTCTAGAGATTCTTTATACAGTGCATTCAATTAAGTTAGTTGCAACGAGTATAGTCTTGTGCGAATGTGATGCAGTCCTAGAGGTTTGCAAACAAAAGGAAGTAGACCTTTTATTGATACATCATGAAGACTTGGCGATGTATAATGGCGATGACCATGACTTCGTTTACGTCTAGGATTGCAGTCGAAAATACGCATCACATTTATATCGTTGCATTTAGGGCTAGATAGATTACCTACTATCAATTTTGTCATTGCAACCATATGGTATTGCAGTTCCTAATTTACGTTGACGGTTCGGTTCTCACTTACTTTACGTATCCAGTATTCTTCCTTTTGCCTACGTAGAGGTGTACCAAGGTAAGGATTATTACTAGGGTGGTAAATTTTTTCTAGAATGCGAATGTTAATAGAGAGAATAGAATGATCGGGTTGGTTAAAATGTTGGTAAACGGTAGAGTTGTAACAAAGTAATTAATCGGAACTTAGGGCAGTATAGCTTCATTGGAGGGTAGACTATATATATTAAAGGATTTAGACACACATATGTAGTTTCTCTTTTAAATGGTCATGTGAAGCGTGTGACAATTCTAATTACAATATTGTGTATTGGACAACATCGTCATTCGTATTCTTCATTTATTACAAAACATTCTTTCCATTTTTGTCATTTTTATGCGTTTTTTAATTTGTATATTTTTGTGTTTTTTACTTTTTAATCGTGGCCAACTATACCATTTTATTTTGTTCCTTTATTTATTACCACGTGGCCGATGCCTCTGCTGGTGGACGGTTAGTCAATAAGGGTATTTACTAACCCAGTAGTCAGTACTTCGGTGCTGGCCCGAAAAAACGATTTCTTTTGAAAACTTGCCATATCTAAATTTTAGAAAAAATTGTTCAAATCTAAAGAGTATCTCCCTTTTGCAGAGCTATGTCCTTAGCTGATTTTGACTTTTCTATTTAGATTCTATTGGTAATTTGTTCTCGATCAGGTTTTACACATATTTCGGTTTATGGATTTCTAAATGATTTGACTTATCTACGTATACACTGAAGAGACATAAGTTGTCGAAATGCCGATATTCAGAAGTTAAATTGACAGTAACTTCAGTATTTGCTATTTACATTGTTACTTTATTAAGTCTAAAAATTAGCTCTGCAATGTTTTAATCAGCATAATCATGGTTGCTTTTAAAAGGTAAAAAGGTAAGACCATATGTCACCTCTTCACAGCTTACGTTTTATGTCCTATAATGTTTATTTTAACAACGTCATGACCTTGCATTATTTATTTCTTGCCTGTTGACCTTTTATTGTAACATGACTTAGCTACTTTTTAACCTGAAGGCGACTGAAATACTATGACTAAATATTGCAAAATTGGGCTAGTAAACAAGTACGTATAATTGTGTTTCATTCTACCTATTGTTAGCTTAAAGACAATGATATCGACCTGTTTAAAAGATTTTTTCCAATAAATCTATGTTCAGCTGCATCATTCTGGACATTAAATAACGGGTCACAGGAATCACTTAATTAGCATAAGAAGTTTGTGCCGAGAATACGAAGCAACGAGAATAAATCATTGTATTTGCATTATTTGCATAATCTTACTATTTACAGATAATTACCGAAATTACTGTAAATTTAGTTTTTGCAGATTGCATTTGCTGCAACTACTATCTCTTCAGTGCAAATTAAATCAAAACTTTCTGAAAAACCATAAATTAAAAATACAAGTTACAAATATTGTACTCGAGAATCAAAAAGCCAAGATAATTTCCAGGAGGCTTCATAAAAGTTTATAAATTACGATATCTGCATTTCCACTTCCCTATTGCGAGCGTTTTGTTTTAGAGAAATAATATCCCAACGATTACGGCATGTGTCGTCTACTTTCACACTCGTTCACTATTGTCGTGCTTGAAGTTTGAGTAGCGATTGAGCCAGAAGAGCAAAATAATCTCCTCATAAACTACAAGTTTATGTTCAACGACTGTTGAAACCGTCAACAGAGTTGTCGCCTTGTATGACTGATGCACTGATTCTTGATTCGACAGATCGTTGCAACATTTGTATTTCGAAAAAGGGAATAGGCATTGTTGAGTCGATCAAAGATTTTGTTGCTAAATCGACAAATCTCGAATAGGGCTTTTCATTCCAAGAAGCGTAACGGTTGCCACCTACATTCAGCAGTTTATATTTTCTTTTCCTGAAAACCTAATAATACATCGTTTTTTTTTGTATGGGTTCATACTGGTTATAACCTCCATTTTCATTTTTATATTCAATTGTTATTATTGAATGATGCTTGGCAAAGTATAAGAGTGGTATCAAAACGTCGGCTTATGACCCACCATGCATTCCAGCAATTATGTTGCCATATTTGGCATTCAAACATCACACAAAAGAACATTTGACATCAACTTATTTGTTCTGTATCAACTCTTTTATGTTATTTGTTGGCCTCCCAGTATTTGATGTTTTAGCTGCTTGAGGAAATGGGGGTAAAAACAAAATTACCGAACAGAGTGGTCAAGAGCCGAAGTCCATGAGAAAAGAAGACAAATCAGGTGGCAACCACCGGCAAAATTGTCGGTCGCAATGGTCCTGACTTAGTACAGGCATTTCAAAAGAAATGGTTGATTAAACTAGTTTTAAGGCTAGCCAACTCCCTTAGCATTGCGGTACCATTTCTTTTAAAAGTATTTATTCAAGATACATTCATGGATTTTTCGTTTCTAAGTTGATTGAAAAAAGGTTGATGTCGGTACACGTACAGAAATTGCAGTGAACTCTGCAAGTTTAACGCTTAAGACTTCTTTAAAGACCAGGTACAAATCGGTTTGTTGCACGATGAAATCTTCTGTACTTGCATTTCCGACTTCATTCACATGTTTTGATGTCAATCAAATACTATGTCACCATGGTATATCTCCAATAGGCAGTTTTCTAATGTTTCTGTCCAATATGTAACTGAAATATATCTTACTTGACGTTAAACGATCAATTAGGATTGCCTTTTCATGTCCACTGCTAGTAATGATTGCCATGTGGTGTTGCAGTGCCATCTTACTTTTGCAGGATTGTGGCACTTGTGCTTACTTTTGTGAGATTGCTTGGGGTGCTAGTGCTTACTTGTCTAGGATTGCAGTGATAGTTCTTATATTTATGGAAGGGCTTGCAGTGCTTATGTGCTTATGCTCACTTTTGTAAGATTGCCGTGGTAGTGCTTATTGTTGTGGACTTGTACTGCCTTTGCTATTTTTGTCCTTGTTGTGTTAGGTTTATTGTTTTCTGTATGTTGACCCTTCCTTTTCAAGTTTTTTTTCTTTTTTAATCCTTTGATTTGAATTCCGAATTGTCCCTTCAGGTTGATTCAATTACCAACAGTTGGGGTTGTAGACTTGATCTAAGACATGAGTCCAATGATGCCATCATGGCTGGTTTTTACTCTAGAAAAGAAATAATCACAAGGCTAAATATTTCACACCTTTTAATAAACTATTATCTACGATGCCATCTACGAACTGCATTTTTCAGTTTAGAAGCATCCTTTACAACAGATAGATGGTCCATATGGGTCATATTCACATCCTTTACAAGGAATGAAATCCTTGCCTTTTACTTTCGGACAATTCTTTGGTCTGTCACATCCCATAGCTGTAATGTATAATAATGATTTTGAAAAAACGATCCAATTCAGACCCACAATAGCAAACATGTCTCCCATGCTTTTTTAAACAAATAAATGCATTTAGTATATTAGACTTGACCAAATATCATGTCTGTAATTTACTAGTATCAATGTCCCCTTTTCCAACGACAAATTCATTGGTCTGAAACATTGATTTAATATGCTTTCTTTTAGGCATTCACGAAAAAATATTTTCTTCTTCAGAACGTCTACTGACTGAACTTTTTTTTGATAATTTAGATATCGTGTACTTTTCCTCCATATTATTCTTCTTTCAATGCTATCTCATGATGTCTTTGACTATAACTAGAGATTTTTAGTTATTTTTAAGTATTGTACGATACTTTTAAAACTCATTAAATGTTTCTTGCTTACTACTGCCCTGAAGTTGCAAACATAAAACATTAATATGTGAGTTCTTACGGTAAAAATTTAGCAAAAATGATGATAAAATTCAGTTCGATAGGTACTGGAAAGCGATCAGCGATGAGAAGCAATAATTCGGCACTAGAAACATAAATAACTATCTGCAGAAAATTTAAATCAAAATAGCACACCTTTTTACTTTTGTCTTACAGATGTATTACATTTTATTCGGATTTATGCGGATCTTGTGGATTGCTATGGGATATCTGTTTCCCAGATGACAACATATCTTTCCCTCTGCAACTAAAGTTTGTTTTTCCTCTATCGGATTTGACTTTACTACCGGATTTGACATGTTCAACACGGCGGGTGTCTTATAAGAAGCAGGAGATGCTTACTCTACCGCTACACCTGATCTCATCCATGGTTTTTATTGAGTCCGTGTTGTTCATATATATGTGTGTCTTCATTTTTCTTTTTTGTCCCGTACTTAAGTGGTGTCCTCGTTTCTTAGTGTGTCCGATGTTGCCATTGTCCATGGATTGTTCGTTCTTTTGATTGACAGTTCGGTTCTCACTTACTTAATTAAAAGAAATTAAGAAAAAATACTGCTCTGTTAGTAATTAATAGAATATACCCCATAGTTTTTCAAATTTTGATTATTTTGAAAACTTGTGAAACTTGTTTGAGGAATCATGTGACGAAATGGAATATAGTTGGTCTGTAGTTGACATCAAGAATTGATTAATTAGTACTGCAACGTCACTACCGACTGACCTTTTTACATTTTATTAGATATAGCATTCAGTTGTCTCATAATAACTATAAGACTTATAATCGGCTTTGCTTTTTGCTTTGGACATATAATTTCTCACATGATGGGTGATGTATGAAGTCATGGTGACTTCAAGATGAAGAACAACAATTAAAGCGTTGTTCCGTTGATTGTTTTGCCATGTATTTGTAGAGAAGATATGACTGGCTCAATTCATTCTTTATGACACATGCAAAAAGACACGAATCTTGAGTAAGTATATGAAAAGTATCTATATTATAATAAACTATACTTACGCGGTGCTTTAACTGCAATTTAATCAGAATATTGTATATTAAGATATAGGACTAGCGATGTTTTTACCACTCTGATACTATTTAGATATAGGTTTAAGAGAAACAGTGATGAAGACTGTCACTAGATAAGTCATATAAAGTACAACAAGGCAGGAATTATCGAGATTTTTCACTATTCTAATACTTTTTGAATTCTATTTTCATAAAAATTTCTGCTAAGAATGCGAAAAATAAATGTTTTATAGGGAGAATTAAAATTTAGTTAGTGTACATATTAGTATATGCAGGATTTTGATAGGTACATGAACTATTAAGTTTTTACTAAATTACTCATTAAGAATACGCAAGTGCGTAATGTTCAGTTAATTTTAATGAATTCAAACACCCAGCCTAAAGAGCGTTGTTCCATTGCTTTGTTTTACTATGTGTTAATAGAGACTTTGTTTCTTGTGCATTTACTCCACATCCCTTCATTACAAACCCAGTCAGCAAAATCCAACAAAAAAAAAGTAATTAACTACATCTCTGCAGCATAAAGTTCATTTCAAACCGAATATATAGTTATGTTTTTTCCATTTGACGTAGACTGTTGTAGACTATACTAAAATTTGATTAGTGGTCGCAAACACAAATGTTAAAATAATGACAAAAGATAGTAAAAATATACTTCTTTCAACGAGTTATTTGTTGATTTATTGTTATTTTAATCAACGCATTTTTTTTTGGTTCGGGATCACATATTTCGGGATATGAATCCAAGTTTAAAACATAAACATATATATTTATATTATCAATTGACCAAAAAGACTAATTCCTGTGGGCACATAAATTTAAAAGAAAAGAAAGATGTTAGAAAAAGTGTTTGTAACGAAATCAAAAGATTGTTTGAATAAAAATATATTCTATACTCACTAAAATTCAGAATGTTTGCTGAAAAGAAGGTAATAAAATTAATCATTCACAATATGTATAAGAAAATAAAGAAAACGCTTTATGATATATCACTGTAATTAATTATATTGTCTTCGAAGATTTAATTAAAATCTACCAACTTACTTCAATATAACAAGTTGACTCGAAGTCTGCTTAGGTTGGTCTCCAATGAAATTTAAGATGAGTTCAAATAGGCATTGAATTCACCTTGTACATTACAGCAGAGTTCCTATTGCTTGATTAGTGTTTTGTGTATAAAAATTCCATCTGGTTTACATTAGTCTAGAGTTTGTCTCTCCTGCAGTGTGGAGTACGTAAAACAATTCACAATGCAAGAGATGCCTGCTCTCGATTTATTTCAGTTATTGTGTACTTGTTCTTTAGAGAATTTCGAATATTATTGATACACAATAATACTTCAACATTTGGCATTTTGTTAAATCTATGTAATGACCAAATATTATTCTGGCCACCTGTTTGTAGTGACTACATTTCCCTATTTAATAAAGCCAAGTTTTCTTAAAAAACGACTTTTAGGAGTGCCCTGCGTTTTTCTTTATGACGTATATATCCAATAGCTAAGGACACTAGTGCTTTTATCGGGCTACGGATGTCAGTGATTTTGAGAGCACGTTGACAGTTATAAATGTTTGATGACGATCCCGGATTCATTTGCTAAATATATCATGGATGTGGCGTTGTTCGACAATTAGCAATGAATATCACTAAACACCGCTGCTAAGGGCCGTTTTGAACTTACTTTGAGGTATGCACATACAGCTCATTGTCAAAGGCGTTACGGTAACTTCAAGATAAATAACAACAGTAAAAGCGTTGTTCCATTGCTTAATTAGTAAAATTAAAACTTCACATGTACATCGAAATTGAATATCATTAAGTTACAGCTCATATTGCTTTAGACTTTATGTTGTTTTTTTTTGTCATGTATTGAATGGGCATATAGACCAACAAGATTTAAATAATTAAAAACGACCAATTCGGGTTAACTGTGATTACTGTGTTGTTACACTTTTTGTATGAGCTGTGTTTGTTCTAATGAAAACTCATTGCCAAAGAGAACACAAAATCAGCTACAATGTACGTATGTCTATGTTATCTATTGAGACGGTACAAGAGCGACAACAAAAAATTTAACTTTGTCAGGATATTATCTAACGTGGTTTACATTTTGTTTCATTTTACTTTAGAGCCTTAAAATTCGACATCACAAAATTACTGAAAGATACATTGCAGACAGTTGGATTTTACTAATTTTTCACCTTTTGTACCTGATTGGCACAAAGTAAACACACTCAGCAAAGACAAAAAGTAAAATAATGCAATAAGGTAGGTAACAGGGCAAAAAATTAGAGAAATAAAAATACAACAAGTAACAAAGAATTATAAGAAATCTTTAATAAACATGTAAACACAGAAAATATTGCAATGATTTCAGCACATCATTCGTGTCAAAACTGTGTTCTCTGCTAATTAAATTTGGCTCAAAGTAAACGTTATGCCGGGAAGGTTTTCTCTTTTCATTTTGCCTTACAAAACCAAAATCGTAGAAATAAACATTTGTTTGACTCAAATGTAAAAAAAAAGTTAATTTTAAACTGTATCAAGGAAAAATAAAACAATATTTCCACTTACCGTTGGTTCCTTTTGCTGCAATATAAGCATAAATGGTGAATGAAAATATATGGAGTAAATGCAAATGAGACAAAGTCTCTACAAACACATGGTAAAAAACAAGCATAAATATTTTTAAGACGAAATGCTTACTACATTCAATGAGTTTTCTGTTATGAACTTTTTTTCAAATTAGATTACCATTACATTACCATATTTTGTGTTCTTTTGTTAGAAAGTTATTAATTAATAAGAATGTTTTGCATAAAAAGTCAATTACTTATGTTATCTTATAGCCAAGTTATTACTCAATAAATGTAACAATATAGTCCACTTGATGAACATACCTATGTTTTCAACAAATGTCTTTTGAAAGTAAATTTTCAGAAATTTCGGTATTTGTTATTTATCCATAATTACCAGAAATTAAATTTGTGATCGTGAACAGATACGTCTTGAAAGGAAACATTGATATAATAAAATTGAAGCAGAAAGTGTAATTTTGTTTTTGAGTTGCCATTAAAAACTAGAAATCTCAATTTGACAATATCTAAGAATATTGACTCGTGCTATGTACAACCTAATGATAAAACATTTTCTTTTCTCATGAAAAATGCAGACTTACTTGACCTGTTAATTATTCAAGAAAAACGGCAAAAAGGCAACAGATAAGAAATTTCAGGCGTAGAGGTTCCAATACTGTGTGAAAGAAGCACCGATATTTCCGGTTCGCAAACAGAAAAATACACACATATAAAGCCCTTTAAAATTAAGTTCATTATAAATAGTGTAGTTTAAGTAGATGAATCAAGTATTCAGAACAAAGTTCTTGAAAGTTGTAGTCTTAAACAATAAAAAAAATTGTGTTCAGCATTATAATAATAAGAAAAAACTTACTAATCAAAATTTCAGCACCAAATTTTCCAACTGCGCATACATCACATAACGTTGGGTTGTATTTGAAATGTGCTGAAAACAGTAAAAAAATTAATGGTTGCACTAAAACATGCCAGAAACGTACCAAGCAGAGCATGCTCAATATGACGTAAGCTGATCATTAATTGAATGATAACTTTTAAATATTTTTGCATTACCCACAGGTTTAAGAAAACTCTCTACTTATTTTGACTAAACTGTCGAGCGAAAGAATTATTATTATGCAAAGAAAGTTTTTTCTGATATTTATTTTAAAAAGCACACATACCCTCCTTTTGCAATATATCAACCTCTGCATAGTAGGTTGTGTACATTTCCAAGCTGATTATGTAGTGTCTTATTATAAGCCATAAAAACAGTTTTTATCATTACTACAGTTCAAATTCTACTACAACGACTTAATTTTTCTTGTCAAAAAATTAGTGCAAATAAAAAAAAAATCAGTCTTGTTTTTGCTACAACAAAAAAAAAACATACTGCAGTATTGTGACAGTTTAATAATGAAAAATAGCAAATCAGGTGCCCATGTACTCCCAAACTGCATGTACGACAGCTAAATCAAAGAGCTGGATTTAAAGCACAAATGCCATGTGTGGAGCAGATCACGCTTACTCTTCCAGACCACCTGATGATACCTCAATACCTCAGTAACACTTTTACGTCCCTGTACATTTTTATTTATTTGTGTTGTCTCTGTCATGTTATTTGTGTTAAAGCTAAATTGTAATGTCTTTCGAATATTCGGACATTGTGATTTAACATTTCGCCGGCGCTTTTGCACATGCTTTGATCCTTTGACAACGGATTCGGCTCGACACATCTGATTGGAAATTATGCTATTGACATGTGATTCAATACAATACTTAAAAGGGCATAGTTAAAAACAAGTAAGAATTCCCACAACATTGAACTCCAAATTCTAAGTACAGTGTATTGTTGTAATGGTAAGAAAATATGGTATAAGCGAATTACAATGTGTGTTTTAAGATCCATGTTTTTAAATTCAAATTCCATTTTGTTGTGTATTATATAGGCGATTAATGTAGAATTTTAACCAATCTTTTCAAGATTTGGATATTATATAAAACATAATGGTGTTAATACCTACATTTTATTTGAAATGTGTATTTTTTTCATTTTATTGAAAATGAAGAATGTCAAAAATAGGGCAACAAAAGATTGCTCCAGCTACTCATTGGGCAATCTTATATTTTGCTGTTTATTTTGCTAATCGTAGTATTATTTTTACTGTCTAGTGTGCAACGATTTAAACGATGATTATTGTAATATCACAGCTACTTTAGATATTTGAATCCAATGGCAAATTGATACATTTTAAACTAGATGTTGTCGGAAACGACAGCTACCCCGCACTCCCTGCTTGACACAGAAAACAGTTGTTATACACCTTGGGCATACATTTTTTCATTATTTTTGAAATCTAACAATTGATAGTCGTCATTGTTACTGAAAGAATTCTAGGATATATGGTTGCTAAGTGGAATTCCAAAAAATAACTGGTCTTTGAGACTTTCAGGAAATTTACCAAAATTGGAATTAAATATTTTTGAAATCCAATTGATGAAAATGTTTGTCCTAAGCTACACACACAATTTAAGTATGGTTGCTAGGTAAAATTCAAAAAAATAAGTGGTCTTTGAGACTTTCAGGAAATTTACCAAAATTGGAATCATATGTTTTTTAAATCCAATTGATGAAAAATGTTTGTCCTAAATCAAATAAACAATTAAAGTATGGTAACTATAGGTAGAATTCCAAAATATAAGTGGTCTTTGAGACTTTCAGGAAATTTACCAAAATTGGAACCGCTTTTCAGAATCCAAAGTTCAGAATTTTGTTTTTTACCAAACACTTGTCAGAATATAAGATAATATGGCAAAATTAAAAAAAATATATGGGTCGTTGACATTTTCAGGAAATTTACCAAAGTTGGAACCGGAACCAAAATTCCAAAAGCTTATTGCAAAACTATAGACAATATGCAACAATTCTGCATAAAGATTTAATCCCTATATCCCAAAATGTAGGAGGAGTTTGCGTCACATGCCACATGTGTCAAAATCCACATCATTTGGTCTTTGTTAAAATTGACATCAAAGGGCATCTTGTTTGCACCAAGACCAATATCAAAAATCCGAAAGCTTATGGCGCATCTACAGCCTATATGCAACAATTCTACAACAAAATTAAATCCCTAAATCCATAAATATAGGAGGAGTTTCTGTCACATGCCACATGTGTAAAACTTTACATCATGGGGCCTCTTGTTTGCACCAAGACCAATATCGAAAATCCGAAAGCTTATTGCGCATCTACAGACATATGCAACAATTCTACATCAAAATTAAATCCCTAAATCCAAAAATGTAGGAGGAGTTTCAGTCACAAGAAAAGTGTGACGGACGGACGGACAGACGGAGGGTATAACATTATCCCCGAACTTTCTTCGAAAGTGCGGGGATAATGAAAACAGAACAACTGTATGAATTGATTAAACTTAACATCTACTAATGTCTGAAGTAAATTCTGAAAAGAGTATACTCACTGAAAGGTGTCTCATAGAAAATGGTTACATCGTCATTTTTGCTTTTCACAAACTTCATACATTGGTAAAAGTTTCCCGGACGTCTGTTCAAAAATATTTGATAAAAGGTGGTAAATATATGAACATCACTGACGAAAAAATGGGTAATTTTTCAGGTTTTTTGAAAGGGTTTTTTAGGCAGTTAATTCGAAGATATGATTTATTATTTTCTTTTATTTTTTCAGCACATCTCGCCAACAATTGTCAATATTACTTAGTACAGTCAAAGTAGGCAAAACTGCACAGGAACTATGTATTTGATTTAGGCTATTGAAATAATACGAACCAAGCCTACATTATTTGTATAATGCGTTATAAGATGTTCACGTATGAAACAATCGCATTTTTCTTTTATCTTTTATTAAATGTTTATTTGTGTGTTTCAATCGAAATAACCAGAAACATTAAATTCATTTATAATTTCTAATTTCGAGCAAGACCTTTCATCAGATGTATCTTGTCCGATTCTGCAAGTTACCCCCACCGAAAGTATACCTTATCAGCCTGGCAGTAGTTTATTAACGCCATCAGCGATATCACTAACAATGGGACCTCTACCAAATGACTAACAAACAACTGTAACTCGAACAATGATTCTTGCAAATAGGAGCGTAGGAAATCAACAAAAGCAGCCACTTGAAATGATCATACAAGAAGAAGTTTGATAACCTAAACGACTGACTGATAAAGTAAGTAAATTAGAACAAAATATTTGTAACATGCCAACAAAAATGATAATATTAAATATATTCAACAAAAACTAGCACGAACTTTACAAAATATAACTAGTTCATCATAATATCAAAGACAGGATCAAAGATTTAGAACTTAATAACAGAAAATTAGAATTTGAAAACTTTTAACTTCATGCAACAGTTTTAGAGATACAAACTCACTAGCTGATATTGAATCAGACGTTGAAAGGAAAATACTGAAACTATCGATTATTGCACGTGAAGTGTCGGATTTGAGTCCCAAAAGATGCATATACTTGGTGAAAGGAAGGACACAAAGGAGAGAAATAAATTGTAGGTTTTAGGACAACAGCTGCTAAATGACTGAAAAAAAAACCACGAATCCATGCAGTATCCTCATGAAATATTTTAAGGTATGAGGCAATGAACAAATTAAAAGGATGAAAAATAATTTTTAACTTGTTGTAAATTGACGTCCATACAACCCCTCCGATATACCTCGTTAAGGAAACTATGCCAACACATACGGGTTATTTAAATAACATACTGATTTGTTGTAATAATTCTAATATTTTAATTGCTGATTTATGATTTGCTCAAAAATATCAACATAAACAAGGGTATGTTACCAGAAATTTGAAGTCAACCCTCCAGACGTTTTACGGTCGATATCACCATCTTGCTGACCGCTACGGGATATCTGTTTTCCAGGTGACAACAGATCTTTCCCTCTAAAAGCTTAATTGTTATTTCTCTCCCGGATTTGACCTTGCTACAGGATTTGATATGTTCAACACGGCGGGTGTTTCTTTCTGTGCCGTATTCATGTTGTGCCTCTGTTTCTTTCTTGTTTCAGATGTTGCGATTGTCCTTGGATTATTCGTTTTGGAATGACGGTTCGGTTCTCACTTACTTTAATCTAATGATGCTTATATTTAAACAAACTTAGAAGTTTACATGTGGAAAAACAGTAACCGAGGGATATGATTACTTTTTGGTATTTTACAAAACACATGAAAATCTTATAAAATTCTGAAGGATAAATGTAATTTTTTCTATAAATTATAAGATATTTTGGCATTTTTTTTCTTTCAGATTTTGGATATGTCGAAATCAGAAGAAATTACGAAATGCTTGAGTAATCTGATTTGGGTAGTTTTTATATCCCATCGAAAAATTTCAAAAAACGTTTGAATAAGCATTTACTGAGGTCGAAGATTAATGACTGTCTTCGTCTCATAGTCAAAAATATATTTTGCTAGCGAGCGACTTAAACTAAAGAACAAGTAGTAGCGATATTATTGAAACATACCATGTTCTGTTTGACATGTTGAATAATTCTGGAGTTCCTAAATATTGTAATGTGAATATGTTGTCTGATTTAACCAAACACTTAAAAGTCATCACTACAGAAGTTTTACGGTCCACATCACGATCTTGTGGATCGCTATGGGATATCTGTTTCCCGGATGACAACGGATCTTTCCCTCTACAACTAAAGTTTGTTTTCCTCTACCGGATTTGACTTTACTACCGGAGTTGACATATTCATAACGGTTATAGTCTTATACGAAGCAGGAGATGCTTACTCTACCGGTACACCTGATCTCGCCCATGATTTTTATTGGGTCCGTGTTGTTCATCTGTAAATGTGTCTTAATTTTTTTTTGTCCCGTACTCAAGTGGTGTCCTCGTTTCTTAGTGTTTCCGATGTTGCCGTTGTCTATGGATTGTTCGTTCTTTTGACTGACGCTTCTGTTCGTTCTTTTGACTGACGCTTCTGTTCTCACTTACTTTCAAACCTTGAAGAAAAGGGTATTCCACTTTGAGCGAAAAAATACTCCTGTAAATAAGTAGGATCAAATCTATCTATTGCGAATGGTACTGTTTATGACAAAGATAACTTTTTCTTTATAAAGATAACTTTTATTGGAAAAACTTGTTAAGATACCAGTCTTTATATTTTTTGAAAATTTAAAATTGCAATAGTTCAACTTGAGAAAAATATACATTGAAATTTATGTATTGTATATATTTTCAAAATTGAAAGATGTAGATTTAACCACATCTTCTCTGATGCTTTTAGGCGCCCAGTTGCGTTCTTAAATATATAATACCATTATCAACAAACCTTTCCTACACGAATTGAAAATAAACGAGTGCACAATGAGTGAAAAAAATTATTCAACAGAGTGACAAATCGCATAGCCAATGTCCATCATATTATATCCCGAGCTCTGCTCAGAAATAATTAAAAATTATGACACCTCACCTTACTACTGTAAAAGGTCCTTCAGAATCATAACATTCTCTTTGTTCTTTCCTTTCACCTCTTATGGCGAAATAACGCGAGGAATCTTTACAAGAAAACTGATATTTCTCTCTTGGTCCGACATAGTTTTGTCTTATCTGCCAGATACATGGAACACTGCAAAGTGATTCCACTGAAAGAAAACAAATATTTACTTCAGTATGAGTCATCTTTCTTTCTACATCGCCGAAAATACCCTAGAGATACATTTACATTATTTTCGGGGGTTTTAACCTCTACAGTATAAATGTTATTAACTACTACCAATGTTACTATTACCTTAGTTGAGAAAAATATGGCGTTTTCGGCAAGCAAATATGATAGATTCCTCCAGTACCATTTTTTTTTGTCTTCGGCCTTAAAGTTATTTGATCTGCATTTCAGGGGGTAAACTTAGGGTATGGGAGATAACTCTGATTTTGTATCGAGCACTATGTATGAACAAAAATTCACGAAAAGATAACAATAATCCCTAGAATGGCTTTGACAGCAATTTACTTTCATTTTCTCTTGAAAATAATCAGTTGTTTATAACGAGTACATGAATTCCATATTTTTGTCATTGATATTCACAAATAATAAAAAAAATACAAGAGTAAAAATTTTTAATATCTTTTCAAAGGGCACACGAATTAGTAATTGCATTGAATTTTACGCGTTTTTCTTTAAATTTAGTATCTTTTTTAGCTTTTTCTTAGATTTTAATACATTTGTGTATATCAAATCATTTGCTATTTTGTACTTCTTTCTTCAACTTACAGGAGTCATTTTTGCCAGCAGATTTCAATCAGAATCAAATCTAAAGGAATTTTTTTGTCCTATTCTGTCCAAAAAATTAATGTATTTCAATTCAAATTATTTTCGTTATCACTTCACACTTGTTTATAGTACAGTACGTTGGATTTAAATTAATTCAAATTAATGTTTTACATGCATCAAAAATATAATTTAAGAGCTAACTTTGAACACTTGAATCAAACATGAGGGAAAATGGGCGCCTTTGGGATACACTAATCAGAAAAAGGGAAAGGTAAAATGTTCGAAAACTGCTTGGGTATGTATTAATCTGTAAAATAAAAAAAGGGCTTAAAATATTAGAAAAAAAATTAAACGAGTGGTAACCAAACTCTACTCTTTTAACAAACATCGTTTGTTGAGATGGCCATCTACAGAACGTACATTTTCTAAACTTCGATTTCTTGTTATTCATTTTATGTACTTAGATTTCCTCTTTGAAATTTTACACCTTTTTCATAAAATGAATGAAGATGGCGCATATTTTAAGATTTCGAGATACTTATTTTTTTCTAATTTGAGATGATTGCAAGTAACGATGATAAACAACAAAGGTGCAATAATGCATTGTCATTAATAATGGGACTTTATTGTTTATTACTCAATATCAGCAATATATTTTACTTGAAGGCTATTGTATTAACTTTTGCAATATCAAGAATTTATGCCTATTGAACATTCAACAAAAGTAACAAAGGTGCACAAAATACATTTTTTAGTAAATGCATTTACAGAATCATTAGATTAAGAATGGAAACTCCACGCATTTGCTAAAAGCCACGAATTATATCGTCTTAAAGGTAGTAGACACGGGGTAACCGAAAATTTTTCACAAATTCAATTTTCTTTCAATTTGCAGTATGAAACAATTATTTGCTAATTTATATATGTTCCAGACCGTGCGCATATTTGGACCGTGCGCGTATGGTCCGGACCATACGAGTATTATTTCGAAATATCCATACGGTCGGATCGTACGCTATTTCAAAGTTTTGCGTGTTTTTGGATAATATATCAATTAATATACAGTATACAATATTATTTAATGAATTAAGCTCTTATGTTTAGAAACAAATAAGATTTTCTGAAAATCGTTATTTAAAGAAAATATTAGAGAAATATTGCTTATTGTAACGCAGAGCGTTACAGATGTCCCCCAAACGAACATTGTTAATTTTTTCCACAGTTTCAATGGCAACAGCAGCATCTTTGAGATTTCTAAGACTTAGCATTAATAACTACACATCAGATAACTATCAGGAAAATTTCATCCACTTAAACCACTTTGAATTTTCCTGCCTTTTTTCCATTTCCATGGCAATAGAAGTCATCTTATATAAAATTTTGAGGCTTAAAATCATTTCTACACATATCAGAAAACCTTCCCGTTAAATTTCAAGTTGGAGCATTTTAAATTTTCCCATATCCATGGCAACGGTCGCCATTTTGAAAATTCTAAGACCAAAATCAATTCTATATATGCTAGGCAACCTTCTTGTAAAATTTCATCCAATTCTGAGCACTTTG
>MJUU01021519.1:297386-307840 GCA_002080025.1 Modiolus philippinarum
TAATAATAAGAAACGGAGTAAACACAATATGTCTCCCAAACTTCGTTTGGGGGACATAAAAATAAGAATTTATTTTACTGTTATTATTATGTTTTGGAGATGCCTTTATAAAACTGACTTATTAATTGAACGTTATTTGAGATAAAATAATAATAATAAAAAACAAGTGCTTCGTAAACAATAAATGGAAAGTTAATTGAAATATAATGGTGGAAATCCCGAAAAAAAGAATTGAATACCACTTATGGAACTACAACGTTTTCTCCAATTACGCCAAAAAGGGTGCAAATCCCAAAATCTCGTACAGGGACGGCTGAATAAACTTAACAGCGTACATTACATCGTGTTTCAAAAAGGAACACACCCCTGTCCACGAACATAACTTCTCAATGTAAAAATAAAGTTTAAACACCGGTATTACCTTTAAAAGGACAAGGTGCGGTAAGGGGTTGATTTGGCCCAAGATTCCAGTGAATTTCTAAGTTGCACCGCAAGATTTTCTTTCATATTCGTTTCAAAGTTGAGATCCCATTTACAGACAACATACAAAAATTAGAACCACTGACGTCACAATAGGTACAGTTCTGACGTCATGAAAAGGCTACTTTAGAGCATTTTCATAGAAATATACCAAATTTGGCAGATTTTTGAGCAGTTTTCCTAGCCGGAAATATCGAGCACATTCAAGAACCAATTAGATAAATTACCAACTTATTGGTACAAATGAATTGAACCTCTCATATGAATATTTTTCTGGTTCTTGCATGTGCTCAATATTTCCTATTCAGAAAAAGTAGTCAAAATTGGTCAAATTTGTCATTTTTGGCAACATCTTCAATTTGTCCCTAATTCTATACTCAAAAACTCAGTAATCATACATAAATATTTGAGAAATGATACTGTTTACTGAAAAGTCATACCCATAGAACATTCGAATGGGAAAATTCTGTGAGTTCAACTAAATTTATTTTTCAGGCCAAATAAGGCCCTTACCGCCCCTACTCCTTTGTGTGAAAATGTGAAAATATTTTTTTTATTTCAATGCTTCTATAATTTCACTTCGGTTATATTAGTAATTTATTATTTTTATAAAGACCTAATAATTTATACGATTTTCAGTGGTAGTTAGTGCTATCAGTTTTGACTGTAACTTACTTCTTTGTTTGAATAACGAAAGTAGTGCCTGTCTTTTTCTTTGTACTCATACGGTCTAAATATACGCGTATGGTCCAGCTCGTAGTAGACCGTACACGTATACTCGTACGGTCGGACCTTATGAGTATACGCATACGGTCTGGACCAATACGCGTACGGTCGAAATACGCGTAAGGTCTGGAACATATATACTATTAGTAATTTGTTTTGCGAGTATTGAATTTTCTGCTTGTATTGCATCGAGTCCGACAGCACGAGATGCAATACAAGCTGAGAAATCCATCCGAGCAAAACAAACTACTAATAATATTTTTATCGCTAATTCTTTTATTGAAACATATCGGATATATGTTTCCTTTTCCAATGAAGTAATTTCTTAGTTAAGCAAATTATTATTGGTTAAATATAGCGCTTTTCTCTCTTGGAATTATTTTTGTCACGAAAAGTCACGCGACGTCATATTAATACGCTATTGGTAACGTCCCATAGAGATTGACGATAAAATGGTCGTATCAGCGCAGTGCAGTGATAATAGAATTATCGTCGCTCGGAAACAATTGAAAATTAGGCAATTAGCGATAAATTTCAAGAAAACGTTTTGAAAAGTTTTACCGTCAGATTTTTTATCTACAGTTCACAGAAACATCCCTGCCTAAGGAGTCTTAAATTCAGTTCAGAAATCACCATATACTTCTTTACTGTATATAAATAATAATTTGCTATTGCTAAACTGATTTATAGAAACTTGTGGACCTAACCATGAGGTAATAAGATAAATATATGCTATTAGTAATTTATTTTGCGAGAATGTAATTCTCTGCTGGTGGCACGAGATGCCGAGATGAAATGCGAGCGGAGAAATCCATCAGAGTAAAAACAAAGTTTTTATCGCTTATTCTGTTATTGTGAAATTCCGGATATATGTTTCCTTTTCCAATGAAATATTTAATTTAGTTAAAGATATTATGTTTGTTTGAATATAGCGCTTTCTTTCTTGGAATTATTTTTGTCACGAAACGTCACGCGACGTCACATTAATACGCTGTTGCTAACGTCCCATAGAGATTGACGATAATATGTTCATATCAGCGCAGTGCAGTGGTGATAGAGTTATCGTCGCTCGGAAAAAATTGAAAAATGCGCAAATTAGCGATAATAATGATTATAAGCATAATATTAAGCGTTGATTTGCAGTGCAAAAGAAATTAAATTGTCAAAACAACACTGAAAGCACAGCTTCAATCAATTTCTTCTAGAAGAAAAGCCAATACTTCAAATTTCTCCAAAAACTGAGAAATTAAACATCCTCGAAACATATGACTTATATCAAAATTTTACAAAATTCACCGTACCGTTCTTTCACAACGTTGGGAAAACTGCATACAACGGCAGTAGAATACCGAAGGAACAAAGGAGTGAAATTTACAAAAATCGAAGTCCAAAGACACGGCCAAAACGAGAACATAGAAAACAATGACGTTAGACACAGAAAACAATGACGTTAGACAGATACAAAGCACAGAAATAAAAATTACAGCATTCAACACAAAGGCACTCACAGTGTGAACTCCAGTGAAACTGAGAGTGACATCAGGTGCTCCGGAAGGGTAAGCATGTCCTGCTCTGTTACCAGCACCTGTCACACTGTGAGTGAGGCATATATATATTTTTGAAAGATTTGTTCGGTGGCTGATTGGTTAAAGACCAAACAGCCTATTAAGAGCGCATTTACATTGTTTCCTAACACGTCTGTGACGTCTTGTAGAAAATCCACGAAACGGCGTTTTACTTACGCGAAATTTTAAAAAATAAGATAAGCTACCTGCTTGAAAGGGCAGTTTTTATGGAAAATCGCTAAAAAAAACTCCGATTGGAAAAGGGGAAAGTGCCGAACGGCAATTAGTACATCTTTAAATATCAATTCAGGCATATAACACCGGGAAACAGACAAAGACACTTTCGAAAACGTTTTTGATAGGAGAAAAACGGATATTTTTTTAACCTGCACTGCTGACACATTATCTTAGCAACGCATGCAGTGGTACATGTATTTCAGTCTGTTCTGATTATTTAACGAAGCACTAGATATATAGATAATTATAGAACCCTTTCAATAAATCTTTGTCAAAATCACAAAGCACTAGATATATAAATAACTATAGAACCGTTTCAATAAATGTGACATCAACTTCAATATCAAATATAACACATTGTCATAAAAGCAACAAAAGACAAAATTATACAATCAAGCAAAGTGTATAGTACTTTGTCATCTACTTAATACACATGAGATTTGGACATTTATTGAGATTGTCAACATTGCCAAGCGAGTGTCATGAGTTTCATTTCAAAGAGATTTAATTTTCAATGTTTTCATATCGCCATTATTCAATACCACAAACACATAGGCAACTAAAAATCGTGTGTTTTAATATCTCTTAGAAATAAAAAAAAATCTCTTCAGTTATTAACGCTTTTCTTTGCGTCAAAATTTTCTATTGAGAAACATTTCCTCAAGTTCTTCAGAGCCAAAATCCTTGTTGGAACCATTAACCGGCCCACCTGTTTCAAACACCAGTAGCAAAGCACAAAAAGATACTTAGGATTTGCGAATTGGATGGATATTTTAAAAACTGTTTTCAAGATTTGTATGTATCTATTTTCGGTTTAAATATCATGCACGGGTCATATTCGTTGTT
The DNA here is from genome assembly GCA_002080025.1 of Modiolus philippinarum. Classification (NCBI taxonomy): domain Eukaryota; kingdom Metazoa; phylum Mollusca; class Bivalvia; order Mytilida; family Modiolidae; genus Modiolus; species Modiolus philippinarum. The sequence goes on from MJUU01021519.1 coordinate 301,241, forward strand.
TTAAATTACTGTTTACATAAATCGCGAACGATTTTGAATTGTAAAAGCAAAAAGCATAAATATTTCATGCTTTAAATTAATTAAAAAAACTGTAAAATTACAAAGCTTTAACAGCCTTCCATTATATCTGGACAATGAAGCAGCAAAAAATGGTACTAGCTATAAAAGACTTTGCATTTTTCACATGATGACTTTGAAAATCAATTTGCCTCTAAAGTACAGCTAAAATCTAAACTCGTCTACTTGTGTCAGTTTAGTATCCTCAGTACAACTAAAACAATTTTTTTTTGTCTACTAAATACTTTTACAATTTAAAACTATAACATATTGCCTCTAAATACAGCCGCAGTAAAATCCTCCTCCCAAGTCAGGTGTTGTGAGTCCACGTGGACTCAGAACACCTGACTCGGAGGGGATGCTGGTAAAATTAAAACATTTTGTCTACAGTGTTACAGCTAACGGGATGAGGTAAAATTAAAACATTTTGTTTACAGTGTTACAGCTCACCTTAAAAATATTTTGTCTTTCCAATACATCTAACACTCAACACATGTACTCCCGGGGGGCTACTTGCTATTATTTTACTAGTATGACTGTGCCGCAGGAATATATGGGTAATGTATTTGCCATCATCTGTCTTAAACAGGGTATCTTTTTTACGAGTGTTGTCTTGAACAGGGTCATTATTTTCATATGGTCACCTGGAAGGTACTTTTTAGTATATTTACGACGGAAAACAACAGCTATAAAACCTAGTGTGTAACACACACCAAACCAAGCAATGTCAGATGTAAAATGTCCATAGAAACTCCACTGGATATTTTTCTTCAGCAGGGTGTTGATTTTGAAATGACTAAAGTCATAAAAGGGTATGTTTTTTTGCCTTTTCTGTCTTGAACAGGGTGTGTTTCCCATTTTTTGGGACTTGAACAGGGTCCATTTTTTTAGGGCTATCGGCAGACTATTACCAAAATTATTGGCAAGTAGCAACCCCCCTCCACCCAAGGCATGTACTACTGAAATGAAAACACAAAATATCTAAAAGACGAAAGACCACAAATCAACTGAAATGATTACTGAAGAGCGGCGATTCCAAACTTGCCAAAACAACGATGATACGGAAGTAAAGATAAAAAGTAAACATTCGTTTTCATCGAAACAAATTTTGGTTAATATTTTTTTGTTAGCGCCTGGTGTATTTCAATAATTATATATTTTTAGTCGAGTTGCACGGAGAGCAAATATGGGTTTATAGTATGGTGAATGTCGGGCGAGCGGGCGTGGAAAATGGGTACCTATTTTGTGAAATCAACCTCTCCTAAAGCACCAAAACGGAATCCGGTCATTTTATGCATCTAACATCGATTCATTAATTTTTTTCTCAGGACAGCACATGCTGAAATACAAACTTTCCGTCAATGCCTGATCATTATAAAGTAATCAACTTCTTTACACTTTGATGAAACAAATATTTCTTGATTTTTGATCTTTATGGGGTGCACACATATCTCAGACTGTCATCATATATGGTATGTTTTGACGCCAGAAAAATGTTCGCTTCGTTCAACTGTTCAACGGAACTTCTTGCGGGAAATCTGTACTATGACGTCAGATTCATCTTTCTAAAGGCGGACAACGTAATTCTGGCAAACAAACGATAAAAAGGAGACTAAAATGCTTATAACTTTTTTTGAGTTCGGTGACATATGATTTTTTTCATATCAATGTAAAGAATACTGGTAGATTTAGTTATGACCTGATTATCGTTGAAAAATCAACGGTCAAATTTTTGTTACACGGATAACTTTATTCCGATCTTGCGAATAATTTTGGCGGGAATCGGAAAATTGTTAGTTCTTAACAACCCACAGTCATACAAATGAAAGTTTTTCATTTTAGTTGGACACGTATTGATCTATATTTCTACCAGAAAAAAGAATTTTGATTCTAGGTTTCAAAGTAAAGAAATAGCATTCATTTAAAGAAAGTGTGAACGATAACAATAATTGTGGAAAGACTGCCAACTTTGAGTTACCATAGCGACAAAATTAAGTCGGTGACCCCCATTGTTTTCGCCGAAAATTTTCTTCCAAGTCACAAACTACTTTGTCACCAAATTTGAGAAAAAAATCAATGGTAGAACTGAATAGGCAGTTTGGTCTTTAATCTGAGACAAAACCAATTAAAATCCATGGCACATGTTACTACTCTAACCCTCAAACAGTACCAAGTTAAAATTTTGAAAAGAAATTGTAATCACTTTAGTATTCAAACATGGACAAGTAAGATCGGTTCCACAGACATAACTGACGAAGACATAACTAGAATTTAACAAGACAACACAAAAAACTAAAGCACTGACAGTGTGAACTCCCATAAAGACGGAGAGCGACATCAGGTGGTCTGGAAAGGTAAGCATGTCCTGCTCTGTTAACAGCACCCGTCACACTGTGAGTGATTTAATCCGGGAAAATGTCAAAGTCGGTAGTCAAATCCGGGAAGACGTGAATCTAGCTAAAAATGTCCACTTTCATTTGGGATACTGACACGTCATATCTTTCAATGATGTTATGGTGACGGCCATAGAATTTCTTGAGGGATGAAATTAACATAGGTTGAACAAATCCCTGACTAAGCAGCTTTTGAGACAGTGTTTTTTGCTCTGTTCGAAAAATCACTGTACAAACTACACGCTCGACAGTAACGAATCAACTGTGAAATGTACACTCTATAGGCTGGAGAGGTAGGTATATTGCTGCTAAGAAAGGGAAATTTCACAATTTGGAAATTAAAATCATCACGCTTGTCATATAGCTTAGCTTTCAAACGTCCGTCTTCGTCAGTATACAATATACAACGTCATTATATTCCTTATTATCACTGAACGTTAAATTGCTAACAATAAATTATCTCCCTCACCAAATATCTGATTTTCATTTATTCTAGTAATTTTAGATACCATTCAAAAACCAGGATATTGTGAAGTGTTTTATTACGGGGAACGGCCTGGGCTATGGGGAAATAACTCTGTTTTTCACTTTACCTTGTGACCGGAGAGCATGTCCGTACATGAAAATCAGTATTTGTAACTACCAGTGCATCCTCGTACGGGAATCGAACCCTGGACCTTTTGCTTAGAAGCCAGCCTCGCTGCCGAATGAGCTAAAGAAATATTCCGTTAGGTCAGTCGATTTTCACTGGCTATATATCTACCACCTGAATACAACTCATGTAGGCACCTCCGTGACAACTTAAATAAATAAATAGAATCATTCCCGTAGGTATGAATACAATTTTGAAATTGTAATAATTTTGTCACACATCAAATGAATATTCATTTTGTAATGAAAACAAATACCCTACATCCAGTTATTTATAACGAATAAATTAACTTTACTTGTTTTGCAATGATATCTTGCAATAAATTATGAAAATATCTAACAGTCAGATTTCTGGTAAGGGAGGTAATTTCAAGCAAATAATCAGTAATTTTATTGATTTTTACACACTTAATTGTAAATTTACAAAAAAATGGAACGGTTTATTTTTCTAAAATTTTAATATATCTTACATATACTAGTTTTCTTTCTATTCTCAATTTTTAGTGAAAATTAAACGACTCATTTTGTCATAAAAAGTGTTTAATACTGATCAAAATAGAGTAAAAATTTCAGCGTATACTGTCCAGAAAACCCTTGTATTGCAGTTCAAATTATTACAACTATTTACTATCATTATTCATGTTTACTATAAAACATGTCTATTCTATAGCAATTTGTTTTTGAAATAATGTTATATCAAATTCAAATTTAATTAGAGGAAATTATATACACCACAAGGAAGTCCTGAACAGACCAAATAATATGAGGAAACAGGTTATCTTTGATGACCACTAGGCAGAAAAGGTGACGGTAAAAATTGCTAAAATTGCTTAAAGTCAACGTGAACATGTGTCGTTTAAATACTGAAAATATTGGAAAAAAAAGAGTGGAAAATTTTAGGCTTACCAAGGTCTACCCCCTTAAAAGAGTAAAGTTTCATGATAAGGTGGATATCTTATTGCTTTTTATAATAAATATTTTAAATCTTGTGTTATATTCATACCAATCACAAGAGGTAATTTTAAAGTAAAAGGACGTTATCTCCTCTGACCATAGTTCTACTATCTTAAGCGTAATCTAGAAAACATAAAATGTGTATTGAGACCAAAAGTGTGACACAATAAACATATTTAATCCTTCATTTTAAGATATGAATATTTAAATGAAATTAAGCATGCTAGATATCTAAAAGAATTGTAGCAAGTAAACATAATGTAAAAGAGAATGGAATGTTTCTAAAGAAATAAATGCAGTTGAGTATAAAATGAAAGCCAAGAAACCTCTAAAGACTTTGTTTAATTCTGTGCATTTAAAAATATGTCAGCAGGGAAGTGTCTTCCATTTTATGTCTTTTTAGGTTTCATGCATTTATAGAATAAACCAAATACTTTAGTAATTATACATTTAAAAAAAAATGTTCAACATTTTTTTTGTGCATGCAACCCTTTAACAGCATTAACATGAAAGAATGCACATAAAACGCAAGAGCTGTACATCAGGTTTAACATCAGACCCTGAAGAAAACTCATTCATAGATCTTCTCAGAAACTACCTGTCCAATTACAACCAAACTTAGTCAAAATGGCCCTTGGTCAATTTTGAAAAAAAAGAACTGAGAGGTCTGTACCTCATTCCAAATGACTGCAAGATTTAGTTACATTTGACCCAATAGAACGTAGATTATGTCAATAAAATCTGATAAAAAGAATTTTAATATAGATATCACTAAAGAAATTAAATGTTTCACAATTTCTCTTTTGCTTTTTACAACGGTGACTAATTATCCTTACATGAAAATAATATCATGGTGTGTAAAAATGTAAAAAATGAACGAAATCTTTCATGTTGGGATTTTGCCTACTAGATTATTTCTATTTAAAACCCTAAAATTTTAAATATCAGTCTTTGCCTTAAATATAATTGCTGCTCCTTATTTTGATTTTTTTTTCACATTTTGAAAAACAAAGCAGTTTTGTTTTGACCAGAAAATTTAATGAATTTCTATAAGAGGAAATATTACCATACAGACACATTCAGACATCAATTTTCTGTGTATGTTTTTCATTTTGTACAAATAAATAAATACAGAAATTACTGTATGTTCTTCTGATATCCATTTCGACAACTTCTTTTTCTTCAGAGCAGAATAAATGTAATCATTTGGAAAACCAAAACTGAAGCTTCTTAAAAAGCTTATAGGGAACCAATACCACATAAGATCTAAAATGAAAAGAACAATATCTATTTACGATGGGATACTCCTTAGGTTTAAACGAAGTTCTAAAAATTGCATGTTTCCACAGAAGATCGGTTTTCGGGTCAGCACCGAAGTACTGACTACTGGTTTGGTTAATATACACTCGTGGACAAACAGTTCTCAAGCAGATGCAATGAGCCATTGGTAAAAATCAAAATGTAGGATAATAAACATTACGCCTAAACGTTAAAACAAAGCTTACCATAGTAGAAAACTAGTACACAAACAAGCAGCCGAAATAGCATATTGTTTTAAGTCCTACAAATACTACTTTAGTATAAAATCTGAAACTTTGGAAAGATAAAAACCAAATATAGTACAATATACATATATCATCTATTATCGCGTACTTATGAATTTAGCATGATAGGTTTAAAGTCCTAGCAATCATACTCTTCCTATATATGTCATAATAAATGTCAGTTTAGAAGATTTATATAAATTTTATGCCAAAACATTTTAATTACATATATATGGTACAAATGTGCTTACAAAGTAAGACAAAAGTACTGAATAGATTAGCTTAGTTCGTTGACACCTTTGCCTACACACTGAAAAATATATTTTTAAAAATTGCAATGTTATATGAAATTCGTTTATGACTTATTTCGATGATAGAAAAAAGATAGTAGGGTGCCCAAGGTCCAAAAAGACGCTTAGTTTTCGAGTTTGGGTTAACGGAATTACACACGGCTAATTTTTGTTTTAAATGATAGAAGAAATTTTTAGCTGTCGTAGAAAGTTCCTGTGGTCACGATTTCTCTAATTTCTCCTTTTTTAAGGGTACCCTAAAACAGTGCTTGGGATATGGTATCTTTAAAGTAAAAGACAATTTTAGTACTTTCTTATATTCTAATAAAAAGTTATTCACAATTAAGGCAAGACCTGAAATATCTATTTGAATCATGGGATGCAAGTTATTTTTGACTGTTTTTTGTAATTGATCGGTATTAATGTCGGGGTAAATTTGAGTCTAAATCAACGACATTTTCAATGAATGCGAAATAACTATGCTTTATTTCTGAAAAATTCCAACTTTAACGAAAGTACATATACGAATTGTACATATGCTCCAAAGATCATGGATGTAATGCCCACCGTTAAAGAGAAATCAACAATTAAAAAGCCAAAATTTGCGTAAAACTTTTAAATTTTAGTCGATCTGAAGACCATGCCAATTGGTCATGTTCTTTTAAGTGTACAACGAGAGATAACTCTAATCATTTCTTGTCAAAATTACTT
>MJUU01021519.1:308138-339073 GCA_002080025.1 Modiolus philippinarum
TCGATGTGAAGACCATGCCAATTGGTCATGTTCTTTTAAGTGTACAACGAGAGATAACTCTAATCATTTCTTGTCAAAATTACTTAAATAGCGGGAATCTAGTGACAATTTTACGCTGCTTGTGTTTTGATTTGCCAAGCACATGTGTTTGTTTCACGTTTAAAATCACTTTTCCATATCATTTCAGATAATATAATAGGGTTTTGTTTCAGTGGGAACGGTCTTGTTAAGATTTATGTCATTGTGTGTTTTTTGGGGGAAAATTGACTTATTTATACCAATAACAAAAGTACGATTTATTTCGCCTAAACTTAGCGCAGTTCTTTATATCCGAAAGAACCCCTCATATCACGGAGGTACAAATACTCAAAATGACGGGCCTTTAAAACAAAATGACAACTTTGAAACTTGTTGAATAAAGACAACAGACAAATCATTATAAAAGGTAAAACTAAAGAACTACCCCAATAAAATTCAAAACAATATTCGAATTTCGTTGCAGTTTTATCTGCGAAATGAAGCTCACTTTAAAATGCATAAAAGTTTTCAAAATTTTAGGAGCTGACCTTTGACCCCATCTAAATTAAAATGTGACAAAATTCAATCTCTACGACATCGTCATTTCGATGCGCCATGGTATCCTCTTTCCAAACATGTATAATACAGGTGTGTGTTATTCCGTTTACCCAAAATCGGAAAAATCTTCTCTTGGGCACCCTACTAAGAAGGAAAACGGAGAATGTGTCAAAGAGACAACGACCCAAAGGGGAGTAATAACAACTCAAAGCCACCATAAGATCTTCACTGAACGGTGAGGAAACCCCCACACCCATCGGCAGGTCGGAGTCGGCACCTAAATAAAGAGTAATAGTTTTATATATATGTTTTAAGTGTGGCAAACAAAACCAGAAGTGTGTTTTTTTTTCACAATAGCACATGCCCCTCGCCACTAATTTTGACTATTTATACGGAAAATGCACAATGGTTACCAGAATAAAATGGTATAAATGTAAGACGCGGCAGAAGTGGCCTAAACAAAGTCAGTTTTGACAATGATAAAGGGCCACAATAGGTACAAAGTGGCCGAGACATGCGACATATTAATATGTACAAAAATAAAAATATACATTTATGACAAAAAAAGACGCGGTGAAGTCCGGACTAAATTAAATTAAAATGTACGAGAAGTGGCATCCACAAACACAATTTTATTAACTTGTTAATTACATTTAATTGTAAATGAAAAAGGCAATAAAACATGAATATTCCGACATCACTAAATGTGCAAGTAGGCTATGGGGTCAACAATCATGCAAAGTATTATTCATTTTGAACTAAGATAGTGGCCCTGTCACACTATAACACACAGCGCAAATGCTTACCGACTTGTCAGATTATACGCTGGTGAGCGTTGTATAAACACGTTACAAAAATGTCGACACACGATAGCGTGTGTTGATGAATGTGGGGTGTATCGAAAAGTTTGAACATGCTGATAATTCCATGACGTTCGTTACACGAACGCTAAAGGTACATGTACGTTATGCACGCAATGTGTGCGTTTGTAGTAGTGTCTCGGAAGTTGTTGTAAACGTGTGATGAACGCAAACCGTTATCAAAATAATGGTTAAAGAGACAAAATTTAAAAGGAATGTGATAAGCTGCATTATTTCAGCATTAGACTCACTCATTTTTTAGAATAAATTTTGAAATTTTTTGGGGACGAATCTCTCCTGCAAATCCGTTGTATTTTTCTTTGATATTTCAAATGATCTCTGTCTTTGCAAATGACAATGAGCTGAAGAATCTCCAATTAATCTGGGGAATGATCGCCAAAACGCTATACAGATAATCCATGAATGCCACTGTTACGGATGAGTTCGGTATACGTCAAGTGTGCTAGTAAAACGCATTTGAAACGTCGTCATACGCTGTTACACGTTTTGTGAGCTTTGCAGAGAAGTTATGGATAAGTTTTCCGTGCGTTGTTGGACGTAAGCCTGACGTTATGAATGCGTTCAACAAGAAAATTTCTTCGGCGTGTGCCAACGTTTTTACAAAAATTTGCGAACGTCGACACACGTTAACTAGAACTTTATAGTGTGAGGGCCTTCAGGCAAGTTGTGCCCATAAACTAAATTGACAAGATGTTAAAAAACTTTACTCTTGAGAAAAAGTAAACAGAAAGTGTAATGGACGGACGGACAGACGGACTACAGACGATAGACGGCTAAGACGAAAAATGTAATACTTTGTGCATATTGCTGACAAAATCCAGTCATTTCATTAAGTCTTCTTATTATGGTATGTTGCAGTATTTTGTTTTCTTTGATTTCCCTTAACAGTGTGATATTGTTTGCGTAGCAAAGAAAATGTCTTAATCTTAGATCGTCGAACTCGGAAAAAATTACCCTCTCCGACGGAGTTTTACTGATTGGGTTTTCACCTTAGCTCAGGTAACAAAAAAACAGACGACAGTTTTTTTTTTATAATTCCCACTTTGCGGGAGGTACATTTGTATATAGTGTTCATGGTGTCCGTCTTTCTGTACCCAAAAGCTGATATCCACTAGTCCTTCTTAACCACTGAATGAAATTTCAAGACTTGTTTTAGACTTTGTCATTTTAGCTCAATGCAAAACATGCGGTGACCATATGGTATCCAATACTCCTCTCAAAACATTGATTGGAATTTCATTAATACTTTTGCGGAAACTTAATTACATATTGTAGATGTGCACCAGGCATTTTGTTTTCCCATAATGGTGAAAACATTGTATCCACTACTCCTCTTACACCATTGATAGGAATTTCACAAAATTAATGCAGGAAATTAATTACATATTATATCCCTACTCTTGATTGGGTGGTATACTGAAATAACCTTGCCTTGTCCGTTCGTCCGTCCTTCCTTCCGTCCTCCCGTCTGTCCGTCCGTCTATCCGTCCATCCGTCCGTCCGTCCGGGGTTCGTTGCTCTTTTCTCAGCTACTGTAGGGCCGATTTATTTCATATTTGGTATTTCACTTTATATATAGGGGGAATATGTCGCATGCGATTTGGTCACTCTATGATACATGTTACAACTTCCTGTTTGGCGGGAATTAGCCATTTTTCCTTTATAGAACATAGTGAAAATTTTCGTCGCACTTTTCTCGGCTACTACTGGGTAAATTTATTTCAAATTTGGCATTTGACTTTATATATAGAGGAATGCGTCGTTTGAAATTTTGGTAACCCTTTGATATCAACTTTCCGTTTGGCAGGACTTGGCATGTTCTACCTTTATTGAACATAGTGAAAACTTTCGTCGCACTTTTCTTAGATACTGCTGGGCCTATTTATTCCAAATTTGGTATTTGACTTTATATATAGAGGGAATGCGTCCTCTGCCATTTTGGTCACCTTATGATATCAACTTCCTGTTTGGCGGGACTAAGCATTTTTTCCCTTTTTATGTGTAAAAGAAAACGAGTTTTGGGGTATACTTAGCATGACAACGCATGCAACCTCATAAAATATTTAGATGTGCACTATGCCTTTTGTTTTACATCTGTCCTTTTTTCCTAGATTTTTGACATGTTTTAGACTTTGTCGTTTTAGCTCAATGCAAACCATATGGTGACCACATGGTATCCACTACTCCCCCTAGAACACTAATTGGAATTTCATGAAACTGATGTAGGAGTTTGATTACATATTGTTAATATTAACTACGCATTTTGTTTACAATAATTCTTTTTTTTTTGTTTACTCATAAACATTTTTTGTCCTGCAGCGGAAGTGGGAGGAGCAAAAATGAGCTAAAGCTGTATACGCGGTTTAGAAACTGAAATTGCATGTCGCGCCGAAGGAGCGACCACACCAAAACGGATACTAAATGATGAAATAAGTAGTATTAACAATTTATCATTATGCTTTGTGCCCAAGGTACGGCCGTATCACCAAACAGAAAACTGGTCTGTATTTTGTATTTTCGAACACGAGATCACACGAGACAGGCAGTTTCGTATGTGCAAATTCATGATTATGGACGTAAATATCGTGCCAAAGGCATGAATAATATGAACAAATTGATACAACTGTCGCATCGAAGGAACGACCACTACCAACATAAAGAAAAAATAAATAACAAAGAAAGAGTGGTTCCCCATGATAACGCCGGATGTCCCAAGCAAATTTCCCAAAAGTATCTGAGTCAATTTAAGGGCGTGCCGAAGGCACGACTACTACAATAGGAAAAGGATAAAACTGTCGTGCCGAAGGCCCCAACATTGTGATTTATAGCAAATGAATAGTGTTGAGGTGCCGAAGGCAGGTAATGAGGGAGCCCATAGAAATACACCCCTCTTGATCATGATATGCACGAAAACGGCGAACGCGAATGTCATGACAACGTAAATAAAGATGGCTGTAAATTGTTAAAAAATATTCATGCTATCATTTATTAAAAATAAGCCCATGTAACTCTCAAGTTAACTCATCGATGATGAAATTGCTATGAATGATCATGAATGATATATGTCTTACCTTGAAGTTAGATCTTCCCTTTTCCTTGCCTTAGGCCTAGGCTATTTGATATCCTACTGGCGTGAATATTTGACTCAAAACTTTTAAACTGAAATGACACTACGCTTTAAAACAATGCCAAAGTTAATGTGAAAATCGTCAATTTTCAAATGAAAACAACATCATCGTCTACTACACCGGAAATATGTACAACTACACCTCAAGGGCCGACAATTACAGAATGAAATAAAAGAGACAACAGGAAACGCCTACAATGGCTAAAATTATAATTACATACAACAATCTGCTAAGGAACTACACAGGAAAAACACAAATAAGACAAAAGACAAACGTAAACAACGATAGAAACTCGGGACAGCCGGACTTGGTACCGGCACTAGCAAAAGCCAGCGGTAGGGTTAAACCGGTTAATGGGTACCCAAACCTCCCCTTTATCTGTCCCCTTTTCCTATAGTTTAGTAAACATACTCCTAGCTAAAGGAGCCTTTTCTGCTAAAATAATGCAATTAATTTTTAGTTAGCATTTCCGTAGCGTTTACCAATTCTGATCTCCCAGATCACCTATTTAACACATGTTAGAGTTTACAAAAGTCATTCATGTATTGTTATTCTAATAATATTCGTTACTGAATTTCAATTATTGTGATATATGAGAAACCGAATTAACTTGAAACCAAGGCACCCAGTATAATTATAAAAACACTGCCTTTAATGATGGTGTTTTGTTTGATCGATTTGTTTCCACACTTAGAAAAAATATAATTTGCAGAAGAAATAATACCATTGTCAGTATGTAGGGTGATATTTGTGTTCCCCCACTCAAGGGGGAGACACATTGTTTTTGTCTTTTCCGTCAGTCGTCAATCCGTCCGTGAGTCCGTCACAAAGTTTGTGGGCGCCAATGCTACATCTTTCATCCAAATTCAAACTAACTTCAAAGGATTGTTGACATCATTCCTGAGTTGAGCTATCGTCACGCCGGATTGATCGGCTAATTCTTGTTTGAATTATGCCCCTTTTTTTACTAGAATTTTGCAAAATTAAGTTTGTGGACGCCAATTCTCCTACATCTTTTATCGGATTACATCCAGTTGACCATCATGCGTAGTCGTGCATATCTTCTCGCCGGATTGATCGGCTAAATTGTGTGGCAGTTATGCACCTTGTTGACTTGGAATTTTGTAAAATTAAGTTCGTGGACACCAATGCTCCTACATGTTTCATCGGATTTCAACAGAACTTCCCAGAATTGCTGACTATCATGCGTAGGTGCGCATATCGTCTCGTTGGATTGATGAACCAATTTTCGTTGGAGTTGTGTCTCTTTTTTGACTTAGAATTTTGCTTAATTAGTTTGTGGACGCCAATTCTTTTACATCTTTCAAAGGATTTCAACTTAACTTCACATACAGTATTATTGGCCATCATACTTAGTTGTACATTTCGTCAAGCTGGAATGATCGGTCACCCGGCGGCAACATAAAACTTACTTTATCGCTCAAAGAACATACGTACAGGGGGGAGACATTCTTTTTTGTAACAAAAACACACTTCTAGTTTTTCCTCATGTAATACTTTTCTTGGTGTATTAATCTACCTAACAAATTCCATTAAAGGCGGAATGTTTATAATGCCACCCTTTNCCCTTTCCCCCCCCCCCCCCAAAAAAAAAAGAAAAAGAGGCAAAATCTAATAAAAAATTCTAAATCCATTCATTTGCATGCAGGATCATATAATTGAGATATTGAAAGTTTTTATAAATCACGTTTACAAAAAATATGTCTAAACATTAATAGAAATAAACCACAACAAGATGAAGAAAAAGCGTTGTTCTCTAATTTCTAGCAAATTTAACCAACGCCTGACCGGTGTGATAAAAATATTTCTCGCGTGAAATTTCCCGCCAAATCTATTCGGAATACAATCCTCGGTGTTTTTCCTTCAGTCATTAAAGAAACAATTTCCACGACTTAAACACGTTATTAATTATGAAATTTCTCACATCTCGTTAAATAAACTTTCAAATGTTTTAAAGCTCGGCAAGCCTCGCTTTCAAACATTTGCAAAATAGTATTTAACTCGATGTGAGAAATTTCATAATCAACTAGTTCTCGTAGTGGAAACTATATTTCCATTGCTTGATTTTACCATGTATCTGTAGAGATTTGTCTCATGTGCCTTTACTTTATATCCTTTTGTTGTTTATTAGAGTATTTTCCTTCCAAATCTGCTATCAATTATGTCTTGATAATAGATTAAATATGTACGCCCCAAAAAAGATTTAAATACATACTTAAAGACTTACCTGAACATCAGGTCAAAAAGGACAGAATATATTACTGCTCATAATTTAGACCTCGGTCAACCAAAAATATACAAACTATGACAAATTACAACATTTATGTGAATTTTGTAAAAGACCATTTCTACAATTTATGTCTCATGGTGATGATCAAACCAAATCAAATGTAGATAAATATAGAATAATGGAAGTTTTGTTTCGAAAACAAAAAATATTATCGACATAATAGACGAGCCAACTTTGTGGGCGAGTCTATTATTGGAGACAATATTTGAAGTATCCGAAAGAAAACTTCCATTATTCTTTTTATCGGTAATTGACGAATTCATTGTATACAACAAATTTTGAAAAAATGAAAATCAATTTCGAAGAAATAACGAAATTGACTATTGATTAGTAAAAGAATTTCTGCATCCTTTACGGTTTTTGTAGATGTATATTTCTTTGTTTGCATTGATGCACTGATTGACAAGGTAGGCGTGGCTTAAATTACTTTTTGCCAATATTTTTCGTATTTGGACAGTAGCATATATTGAAAATATTTTCCTCAAGAGATGAAAGGAAGCTTATACAAATTACCGATAAAATAAACAGTTATACAGTTTATTTGATCTAAGAGGTAAACAGTGATTTCGTTATTTTGTTATTTACATGCATTAACCACTTGGCCGATGCCCCTGCTGGTGGACTTGTAGTCCCCGAGGGTATTCGCCAATCCAGTAGTCAGTACTTCGGTGCTGACCCGAATACCGATTTTATTGAAACTTGCATTATCTAAATTTTAAAAAAATGTTTAAAACTAAGGAGTATCTTTATCATAGCTCTGTCCTTGGCTGATTTTTATCTTTTCTATTTAGATCATTTTGATTATTTGTTCTCTATCAGCTTTTACATGTTTATCGGTTAATGGACTTCCAAATGTTTTGGTTTGATCTGCACTGATGAGATATAAACTGTTGAAATACGCATATGCAAAAAATAAAGCAGTCACTTTGGTATTTTCTAATACCAAATCGCTTTTCAATGAAAAATCTTGCAACAGATTTGATAAAAATACCAGGTCATAATTTGTAGACAACTGAATGTCGCTAGGACTTAAATCAAACATAAAAATCTGCGAAGGTAGAAGGAGTGTTGCGTATTGGCATTTTGTAACCTAACATAAAATGCCCCACTTAATTATGAGTTCTTTCTATTCATTTACCTGAAATCATATTCGTCTTGGGGAGGTGATGACATGTGTGACCTTTGTCATCCACATTCCTGATAAAATGTGCATTATAAATCTATGAGAGAAGTAACTTTTATTTCGGATATGCTATATCTTACACTTTCAACCATTCAGTCATGTTAGTTCTTCTTACAATTTACAAGAAATGCATTTGCCTAAGCTTTATTAATACAAAAGACTCAGTCGGTTTGATTATTTAAAAATGTGTTTTGATTGATTACTAAAAGGTAAAATTTTCCAAAATGTATGGATGTATTTTCCGTGATTTTTTTTTCTTTTCTTTTTCTTTTTTTTTATCTCCTTATTTCTTCTTTTATTTCGTGACCATTTAAATTTACTTACTACAACACAAATAGGCTGTCCTGTCACATTTCCACCACCTACATGGTCATTATATTTTCATTTTATGACTGTAAACACAAATATCACATAAAACCCTCCATAACTCCATATAACGACGTTTTTTCTTCTTTTTTTCGCAGTTCGACATCTTATGTATCATCAGTGCAGATCAAACCAAAACATTTGGAAGTCCATTAAAGGAAAAACGTGTAAAAGCTGATAGAAAACAAATAACCAAAAGGATCTTAATAGAAAACCAAATATTCAGCTAAGGACAGAGCTATGAATGAGGGATATACTCCTGAGTATTAAAACAATTTTGTAAAATTTAGTTAAGGAACTTTCAATAAAATCGGTTTTCTGATCAACAACGAAGTACTAATACCCTCGTGGCCTAACAGTCAACCAGCAGGGGCATCGGCTCAGTGGTAATAAATAACAAAATACCGAAGACACTATCAATTTATTTTCTGCATATGCGCATTTCAACATCTTATGTCTCATCATTGCAGATCAAACTAAAAAAAAGTGGAAGTCCATTAACCGAAAAACGTGTAAAAGCTGATCTAGAACAAATAGCCAAAAAAAAAGAGATCAAAATAGAAAAGCAAATTTAGCGAAGGAGAGAGCTATGCATGAAGGAGATACGCCTTAGTTTTGAACAAAATTTTGTAAAATTTAGATATTGAAAGTTTCAATAAAATTGGTTTTCGGATCAACACTGAAGTACTGACATCTAGGTTGGTGAACATCAGGTATGTGACATCGCTTCATAATATACCTGTTCAAGGGATAATATCATGAGACATTATACTTGGAATTGATGAAACATTTTATATTTACCCAACATTGTTAGATCTGCACATTGGTAGTTTCCTGTCCGGGATTCGAACCATCACTGTTGTGACATCTATTGCAAGATCGCCTGCAGTACGTCCAGCGCGCTAGACCACACGGCTACCTAGGCAATATAAAATTTAGCTTTAGGTAATACGGTGATACCTCCTCAAAGGTTGGTTGTAATGCAGTATATGATGTATAGGAGCTCAATGCAGATCAGCTGTGTGTATAGCAGAAGAGATTCAAAGTGTTTCGATAAGGAGTGCCACCACTCAAAATTATAATTTATATAATTGTCTTATGTATGTTACTACTCTTCTTAAATTAACATAGTGCGTAACTATGAGATTTTTGGTAACTTGTTTCATTTCAGAGCTGTAAGGAGTCAAACGGGGCAAAAATGCAAATGTACAGATTACCTAAAATTTTTATTTTTCGTCCGATTTTTATAGGATTTTTTCTAAAGATTCCTCCTGTTTCAGTAGTATGCCAACGGACTTTTGTAGCTGTTACGGTTTCTGAGCTCTAAAGGTTCAAAGGGCTGAAATTGTTATTTTTAAAAATATGTCAAATCTTACGGAAATGTTGTTAAAAATTGAAAAAAATTCCAATAAAACTGGGACATTACTTACATTCTTTACGTAAAAGGGGATACTGACAGAATATTCTTCATGATTCCGTTAAATTAGCTTTGGGGTCAAATGATTTTACATATATACTGGCCTCTCTATGATACTGATACTGAAATCCATGATTCTTGACCAAACTATTCGGGAAGTTTTTTCTACCGTAGTGCAACAGTGTTTTACCAGCTGACTCGTGTAACGTGTGCGTTTTTGCCACATGTACATCCACTCCATATCCTTTCGTATTTTTCTATAGGCTTCTTGAGTCAGTCGGTAGTTAAATTACAGGTATAATATTATAACAGAACTGTCTATTCATTTATTTAAGGGGTTTATGTTTGCCCACATTTAATTACACCAATTACCAATTAGTTAGAAAAACAAAAACAAACAAGGGGTAAACTGACCATTAAATTATATACTGTAAACCAACTTATTTTCGCGACTACTTTATTTCGCGTTTTGTCTCACCTGGTGAAGATTGCGGAGATTTATTTTCGCGATTTTCTATTACTGTTAATGCCTTTATATAAGGATATGAAATATTCGCGACGATTAATTTCGCGATATTTTACGCACGCGAAAGTCGCGAAAATAAATTAGTTTACAGTATTCTGTCTCAGATATGTATGTTTCTATGTTTATTTTCACTTACAGAAGTAAACAAAATAGATATGACGAAAGTTATGCTACACTTTATAGTTTATATGCAAATTAATACTTTTAAGATACATTAAATAGTATAAAATTGAAGTAAATTTCGATAATTATGGTATTTTAACCAATAAACAGGTCACCAAAAAGAAGAATGAACATTAAGCCGTGAAAATGTGTGTTATGTTGGACCATTATCGAAGTTTGCTCAGATTATGTTGAAATTATGAGTGTACTTCCTTGGAATAAATGATTTTTTTAAATCTATTATTATCCTACTACATTGTATTGGGATTTACGAGGGGCAAACAAGATATTATAATAATTTGTTAACATTTTCAGTGTGTAAATAATTTTGAATTTTGTCTCTTAGATTGTGTATTGACCTGTATTGTAATGTTACCTTTGTAAGAAGATGATGTATATATGATTCGGTCTGCTATCCGACCCTTTTCATATTAATTAAGCAAAATATATTTAAATGAGAATACATCCTTAAGATAAACCAACCCCTTGTCAAATTTCTGTACTTGTTTTTATTTATTTTTTTATTTTATATTATTTTTTGTTCACATTTTCATGATTATGATTTTTTTAATTATATTTATTCATTATAATATTCAATCGGATAAATCAAACCCGGCATTCTTTCAATTAATACGGTACCAAACTATCTATTTAGTTAGTATACAAATAAGTTACTTATCAAAACCTGCATGACCAAATATATTACATGTAGTTACTGTCTTCCAAAATATCATCTTACAATGACAATCTGTTTCATCTTATAATGATGTTGGTTCCAATTGCAATGATGTAGGTTCAATATTTCACACGCAAAGTGAAAAACGTCAAAAAACCAAACTCTGTAAATTGAGTTATTTATCATATGATTCCAAACTCCTGCTGTCATGTCGTTTTCCATACAGTGAAGCAAGATACGTAATCAGAGTCTTCATATGAGCTTGTAAATTCAAACAATGATATAAAATATCGTGAACTCCACGGACAATGTGTCGATAATGACCCGTATTCAATTAAAATAACTTAAAACAACCAATCACATGCAAATATACCTTTGCTTATCCTTTGAGTTGCTGCTACTACAAGTATAAAAGGTGCTCTTCAGTTGGAAATAATCAGAATTCTATCACCATGATGGAAGTCATGAGTATAAGATACCTAATCATATACTTACTTTTAACACCATCTACACCTCTGCATGTCTCTGGTGTTACTTCTAGTAGTAGTAATTCCAGTCGTATTGAGCCAAATTCAACCTGGATTAATGTTTCTACCATCGACTCAAGACCAATTAGAAGAGAATATGAGAGCTGGGATATAACAACAGAAATAGTAAGAATTACTGCGACAGATTCGTTACTAAATCACAGCATAAATCCAGCAAAAAATATTTATCTCAATTCTACCAACGTTGCAAAGAGAGATTTTCATGATACAGCGACCAATGAAATTGCCGAGTCAAGTACCACACAAGAGAGACAAACGACAGTGAATGAAATTGCTGGGTCAAGTACAACACAAGAGAGACAAATGACAGTAAATGAAATTGTCGAGTCAAGTACCACACAAGAGAGACAAACGACAGTGAATGAAATTGCTGAGTCAAGTACCACACAAGAGAGACAAACGATAGTAAATGGAATGACAGATTCAAGAACAACACAAGATAGACAAGCACATACTACATTGTTACTTACTGAGCCAATCTCTCCATTTATGGAACGAGATATGACAACTCATATGTCATCCATGGACTTGGGAACTCCAAATGCAACAACAGGGTCCAGTGTAACGTATGAAACAACATATGACAAAACTTGGCTATCTACAACTGTTACAGACACTACTGAAAGTTAATAGAATCAGATCCGTGTAAAGATTATAGTAATTGTGATTTTGTTTCATCTGTTGAGTTTCAGTTTTGCCGATGTGATAACCAATGTTCATTTTTCGGTGACTGTTGTTTCGACTCTAGATTTGTGAATGCAACCAGCGCAGCAACACGATTTGAGTGCCTTTCATATTCATCAAAAGTCAAGCATGATGGCATTTTGGTTATAGACAGATGTCCAGACAGCTTGTTAACATCAGATATATATCTTAAATGTCGACAAACAGACATCCAGAAAGTAGGTCCCTGGGTAGTAAGCAGCATTGGAATTGTTTATCAAAATATGTTTTGTGCTGAATGTTTTGGTGAAACAAATTACCGCTTCTATACAGTAAAATTCTATAATCTGCCGAAAGGATTTCTAACAACTAACATCAACTCAACAGATGAGGACAAAATGCAGAGTTTATTTAGTGATCGAATTGTACGTATGGAAATGACTGCACCAGAGAGGGTATCACCAAGACGTTGTCTTATGTATAAACCAGCCGAAACAAACACAACGGAATGTGACCAGTATTTTGTAAGCCCTATAATAGTACCAACAGGCCGTCGTATACCCAGTCTTTTCAAGAATAGTTACTGCATTCCACCAGGCGGACCGACGTATTGTGTGGGTCAATATCTCGACTACTTGGACATCGATAACCAGTTATACGACATGTTTCCATTATCAATAATGTTCCCATTTAGTCCTGCTATGGAGACCTGCACACATCAGGTAAATATCTAATTTTTACTCTTTCTAAGCTCCAGTCTCTTAGGTATAATGTATAGTGAAACTAATATTCATTTTTTATCTCTTTTTTTATAAGAATTCAGAATTCGGCTCTCTATGGAAGCCTTATATGGCCATTTTGCATTTTCTATTTTCCTGCTTTGATTCAACAACGCCAAAATATGAAAAGGTCGAAAGAAGAAATGGGGGAAATAACAAAATTACCGAACAGAGTTGCCAAGAGCCAAATTCCATGAGACAAAAAGACAAATTAGGTGGAAACCACCGGAAAATTGTCGACTTCAACGGTTCTAATTTTGTACAGCATTTCAAAAGAAATAGTGGGTTAATTCAGTTTTATGGTGCGCAAAACCTTCCTTTCAATTGCAACAGTGTTTAAAATAAAATCAACGACAACTGCCTTTGACCACAAAAAACAAAGGAAAGAAAAAAATAAAAAATAAATAAAACAACAACATATAAAGGCGTACACGCAAAAATAAAGAATAACTAAGATGAAAACACGAAATTAAATTAATTTCGCGTTTTTTAGCTTAACGTCTCGCGTTTTCATGGTAGAATCTTTTTTCAATTACGTGTTTTCACTTTTTCTTGTTTTCGTGCTTCCGAGTTTTAAAGTTTGTGCATTTTCGTGTTTTCGCCTTTTTGCGTTTTTGCATATTTGTGTTTTAGACTGGAAGTTAAGTCTGACGCATACGTTATTTTTATACTAAATATGTAGCCATCTAAAAATTGAAAACTTAAATTGAAACAGCATACAAGTGCATTTTTCCGTATTTCATAAACTTGTGTCACCATGAATACAGACAGAGACCAAATTCAACAAACTCATTAAATGTATTAATTTATATAAACTAATTTGAATCATCTTTTATACTGTTGTTGAAATGCGCATACGTAGAAACTAAATTATAAGTAACTTCGGTATTTTGTTATTTATTACCACTGGGCCGATGCCTCTTCTAGTTGACTGTTAGTCCCAGGGTATTCACTTACCAAGTAGGCAATACTAAGGTGCTGGCCCGAAAGCCTATTTTATTTTGGAAACTTGCAATATCTAAATTTAACATTTTTTTTCAAAACTAAGGAGTATTTCCCTCTCGCATAGCTCTGTCCTTAGCTGATTTTGGCTTTACAATTTAGATCCTATTGGTAATTGATTCTCTTTCAGCTTTTACACATTTCAGTATATAGATTTTCAAATGTTTTGAATTGGTCTGCTCTGAAGAGACATAAGTTGTCAAAATGCGCATATGCAGAAACTAAATTAACAGTAACTACGATATGATTTTGCATTCATTTTGACACTCCACCGTTAATGCTACGTCACTATAATTCATATAATCTTACTATAGTTTTTTAAGGGAGTATGAGTGTCAGATTTCCGATTCATTCGACATCCTCGGGTTTTATCCACTCAAACAGGGTTAAATCTTGTTGCACATGTATCATATTTTTCTTGGTCACAGGTAATTTTAAAATGCATAAAATAGACAACGTATAAAATTTCCAATTATACTTTCATAAATTTTAAGGCATATAAATATCTAATGATAATCGAAGGAAAACTCTAGAGAGAACTATTTCCCGTCAAAATTTCGACGTCTTATATCTCAAAAACTCTTACATGGATTTTCAAAATTTTTTGCTCATGTTGCTCTATAAGAAAAGTTTTTCAAAACAAAAGATCAGAATTTTAATTCTAATTACAAAATTTCTGACACATCATACTCCCTTAATTGTTTATTTGTTGTTCAACTTTACATGGTGTGTTTGCTCTATACTATATTTTTGTGTAAATAATATAGAAACCTCGACTTGTAAACCTGTTTGTGCATTTTATAAAAGCAGACATGTATATCTGACATATTTGTGTCATAACTCTTAGTTCGCGTCTTAAATTCAACGTTGAGGTCGTGGTCCAGTGAACCAGAAACCAGTCAGTACTATTTAATTTTCTTTTTTTTTCTCAATTTATTTTAAAAGGAAAAGTTTTTCCAACTGGGAATAGATTTGACAATACTGGAGATAATATTACTCGAAACATATATAATACTTAGTAGAAAAAAAAAACAGACACATGAACCAAAAGGTCGCAAACTGTTAACCAGAACAGGTTATACAAAGATTGATTTCAAAAACAGAAACAGACTGCAATGTAAACATACACAAAAACAGAAAAATATATAGGGGTATACATGTAACAATTGACTTAATGCACACGTCATGAAAATATGTTTAAAATCGTCTAATTCATAAGGTTTATAATTACGGTATTGTCGTCAAGTCATTACGTATGGCCTTCTTTGGTACTATTAACATTGATTTTTTGATAGGGTCTTTGCATTTTAACTAAACACAGTCTAAATTTCTAAAATTGCATGGACACGGGTTATGTATTCCGGTATATACATGAAATCATTATGCTAATCTCCTCAAAGGAAGGGAACTTGATGGAAGCTGTATACTGAGGGTACATAACTTAATGTGTCAGTTGGTAATGGGTCTGGAGCTGGCATATCAGTTAACTGCTAGTAGTCTCTTGTGATTTCATGTTTATGTCCGTATATTTAGTTCTTTCAGTTTCATTTTTCACAATTGACTCAGTCCTGTTGCCAAATGAATTTTACTGTTGTCACGATTTTTTTTTTTTTTTTTTTTTTTTTTTTTTTTNAAGGTTTGGGCCCAATAAAACTAGTTTAACCCCGCCGCAGTAGGCTTGCGCCTGTCCTAAGTCAGGAAATTTATTAAGCCTTTGTGTGTCTTGTCTGTTTTCTAGTTAGTTCACTTTATGTCTATGGGGAACTTAATTACTCTTTATTTAAGGGCCAACTCCGACCTGCCGTTAAGTGTGGGGTTTCCTCATCGTTCATTGAAGATCTCATGGTGGCTTTGAGTTGTTATTACTCCCCTTTGAGTCGTTCTCTTTGACACATTCCCCGTTTCCCTTCTTTTTCCTATTATAGCGAGAAAACAGGCTAGCCTTTTTTTGGATTTCCTTTGTTTGGGTTCTAGTGCTACTGATGAGGAATAAATTTCCGAAATGGCCATACACCTCATTAAAATTATTGCAGTTGGAGTTAACATATGTGTTATGGTCTCATGTTCATTTACTCCATATCCTTTCGTAAAATAGCTTG
This sequence comes from Modiolus philippinarum, assembly GCA_002080025.1. Lineage (NCBI taxonomy): Eukaryota > Metazoa > Mollusca > Bivalvia > Mytilida > Modiolidae > Modiolus > Modiolus philippinarum. The sequence goes on from MJUU01021519.1 coordinate 324,456, forward strand.
TCTTCATTTGATGTGCTTATTTGCTTTTTATCAAGATCCAGTATAACTTGCACATAAAAATTGCGTGGGTTATTTTTTTTTCTGTTTGGTATGTGTTTCGTTATGCTTTCTTTTTTATACGACCGCAAAAAATTTTTGCGGTCGTATAATGGTATGGTGCTGTCGTCGTTGTCTATAGACACTTTTGTTTTTGGTCAATAACTTTAGTTCCAGTTGATCAATCCTTATGAAATTTTAACACAATGTTCCTTGGCACAAAAGGAAGGCTTGGCTTAGTTTTGGTCATTGTGGCCCCACACGTTTAAAAAAAAAGGCCAAAAAGGGTTATATTTGATGTTTTCACATATTTGACTGTAAAATCTTTATTATTTGTCGGATTTTGATGGGGTTTCTTTCATTGTCATCCTATGAAAATTTCCAATCAGAAGTATGCCAACTGATTCAAGTGACATGTACCATTCACGAGATAAATGGGGCCCAAAAGGGGTCAATTTCAAAAATTTTAATTTTTTTTTAATTTTTAGTCCGATTTTGATGCAGCTTTTTTGCAATGGATTCCTTGTGAAAAATTAACATAGTGCTACACCATCAGATTTTTGATAACTTGTTTCTTTTCCAAGTTATGAGGGCCCAACGGGCAAATATTGCAAACATGTGGATTACCTTTAATTTTTATTTTTTATCTGATTTCAATGGGAATTTTTCTTTAGATTCCTCTCATTGTAGGCTTCCAGCAGTATGCCAACGGATTTGGCGTAGCTCTTATCGTTTCCGAGCTATAAGGGGTCAAGGGGGCCAAAATTGCAATTATTAGAAATATGTGAAATCTTTATTTTTCATTAGATTTTGATGGAATTTTTTTTTCTCTGAATTCCTCTCATAGTAAGCTTTAAAAGGTATGTCAACGGATTTGGCATAGCTCTTGAGACATAAGTTGTCGAAATGCGCATATGCAAAAATTCACAGTAACTTCGGTAATTAGTTATTTCTTACCGTTTCCGAGCTATAAGGGGGCAAAAATTGCAATTATTAGAAATATGTGAATTTTTTATTTTTCATTAGATTTTGATGGGACTTTATCGTTGGATTATTCTCTTTGTAAGCTTCAGTAATATGGCAGTATATTTTGCATTGCTCTTTGGTTTCCAAGCTATAATGGGTCAAAGGGGCCAAATTGCAATATTTCAAAATATGTGAAATCTTTATTTTTCATTGGATTTCAACCTGAGTTTTTTCTTTGGATTTCTCTTGATGCAAGCTTTTAATTGGTAGTCAACAGAATTTCTTAGTTCTTACAATATCCTAGTAATAAGGGATTAAAAGGGCTAATTTTTATTATACGACCGCAAAAATTTTGTGGTCGTATAATGGTTTGGCGCTGTCGTCGTCGTTGTCGTCGTCGTCGTCGTCGACCGTTGTCGTCGTTGTCGTCGTTGTCGTCGTCGGCGTCGTTGTCTGTAGACACTTTTAGTTTTGGCAAATAACTCAAGTTCAAGTCGACCGATCCTTATGAAATTTTAATACAATGTTCCTTGGCACAACAGGAAGGTGTGGATGGGTTTTGGTCATTATGGCCCCTCCCGTTTTTTAAAAATAGGGGCCAAAAAGGGCAAAAATTGGGTGTTTTCACCTATTTAGCTGTAGAATTTTTATTAATTATCCGATTTTGATGGGATTTCTTTCAGTGTGCTCCTGAGGTAATTTCCAATCAGTAGTATGTCAACGGATTTCATGTCGCACGTACTGTTCATGAGATAAATGGGGTCCAAAAGGGGCGAATTTTAAAAATTTTATTTTTTTTATATTTAGTCCGATTTTGATGCCGCTTTTTTGCAATGGATTCCTTAATAGAGCACTGCACCATCAGATGTTTGATAATTTGTTTCCTTTCCAAGTTATGAGGGGCCAAACGGGGGAAAAATTGCAAACATGCAGATTACATAAAATTTTTATTTTTCATCGGATTTCAATGGGATTTTTTTCTTTGGATTCCTCTTGATATAAGCTTTCAGTGCTATGTCAACGGATTTCGCGCAGTTCTTACCGTTTCTGAGCTACAATGGGGCTAAAGCGGTCAAAATTGCAATTTTTCAAAATATGTGAAATCTTTATTTTTCATCAGATTGCGATGCGATTTTTTTCTTTAGATTCTTCATGATATAAGCTCTCAAAGTTATGCCAGCGGATTTCAAGTAGCTCCTACCGTTTCCGAGCTACAAGGGGTGAAAGGGGCAAAAATTGCTTTTTTTTTCGAAATATTAGAAATTTTTATTTTTCATCATAGCTCTTAATTGTGTCCATTCAATTACTGAATCAAGCTCTTTACTGTGTCCTCATTCATTTTGAATTACACTCGTTCAAGTTTCAGTGTTCGACATGCTGCGGTCGTATCATGATGCGCTCGGCGTAGCCCTTCATTTTCACTAGTTTGTGTCCAGTAAATTCATTTGTCAAGGTCCTTATTGTGTCCAGCAAATTACTGTGTCCACAATCATTTTAGTTTACACTTGTTCAAATTTCAGTGGTAGACTTGCTACGGTCGTATCATGCTGCGCTCGGCGTAGCCCTTTATTATTAGTTTTTGGGTTTTGTTTTTAGTTTTGTTTTGCTTTTTTTTTATTTCTTTTTGTTTTTTGTTTTATTTTTTGTTTTTTGTTTTTGTTTTTTGTTTGTTTTTTGTTTGTTTTTGCTTTGTTTTGTTTTTGTTTTGAGTTTGTACGTTAAGTCTGTGTATTTATAAGTGCACGTGCCAGTACAACATTTCGTATGTATCAACATACAAGTCGTTGTGGCTTGAAGTTCTGTAAGATTAAGGATAAACATTATATTACTTATTATTTACATTGTGCTATAAACATGTCTATGTTTATATTGATATCTATAGGTGAATGGATTTTGCCTTGGAAGAGCTTTGTACAGTCGTCTACCTACGGCACTGGGATTTTCGTTGATAACGAATGATTTGCTACCAAAAAGGCAATTGAAACAAACACTTCTATCATTTGTATGGAGCCTTGGCAAATCTGTAGAACTCAATTCATTTTCTGTGCGCAATGAAATAGCACTAAACAACAATTCTTTTTCCTATGGCGTCATGATGGGTATATCCATAGAGGCTTCTATGCAAGAACACGACCTACTGAACTATGAACAGAAGTTAAAATCACACCAATGGATCATTAGTATTTACATTCCAGGAAATCTGACTATCCAAGCACATACAGTTCCTGTAGACAGAATCCTTTTTGACCAAGTCATTGCAGAACATACCTCAATGACTGGGATACAAGCAGATATGGTACAGTCAAATATAACTGCCACCATGAAACGGGTTAATCAGCTGATGTGCACGCAGACATCCATCGAACTCGAGTTCAGCGATCCATCAGAAACCTCTAATCTTTATATAAACAAGATTGTATGTCTTGATAAAATTCATGACTTGCAATCTGCAGAGAACAATGGCGATGATATGGTAAAGATCATTATCACATATGTAGGACTCGGTATTTCTGTCATTTCAATTATTTTCTCTATAGCTGTGTATAGGCTGACGGGAATGTGTAAATCTATCCCCGGTTCAAATGTTGAGAATTTATCAGTTTCACTTTTGTTGTCCAATATTTTGTTTTTGGTTGGTGCTGGTGCAAATGATTATTATGGTCTGTGTTATGGTATCGGGGTTACTTTGCATTATCTCTGGCTATCAGTTTTCTCCTTTAAGTCAATAGCCTTGATACACATGTGTCACAATCTAAGAAAGATATCAAATAACAGGGCACATAATTCTCATGAAAATTCTAGGAAGAGATTGTCACTTACTGCACTAGGATTTGCACTCCCCTTGGTTGTTATTGCAGCATCTCTTCTTCTGGACAATTTGAGCGAATCAGGACTGTCACTAAATTACGCAGGCAAGATTTGTTTCCCCACTGGGTTCCCAGCAAACTTGATATTAGTATCGGGTCCTATTGGTTTGTCCGTTGTGATTAACATCTTGACTTTCATCTGTATTGCAGTGGATATAACAAAACAATCTTTATCTGCTCGCAATGTTCGAAAAACCAGTTCTTTTCAGCACATCTCCGTATTTGCACGCATAAGTGCCGCTACTGGTATATTTTGGATTGCAGGAATTCTTGGTGCAGTTTTCCCAAGTGAAACGATTGAATATGTTTTCATAGTCACCTGCAGCCTACAGGGGTTCTTAGTTGCCCTTGCAAATATGACTACAAAACGAGTTATTAGAAATATTAAGGAGCGTTTCTTTGAAAAGTCAACTTGAATTAAGGAAACACGTCGATTCCCCAACCTACTTTGATATTGTTAATATTCAAACGGTTGTTTGCTCAATCCCGGTTTGAATACATAAAGTTTTGACCTCTTTCACTGTTTAACAAGTGCATCGCTTTCCTGACTAATGACTTTCGAACATGAATATCAGATGAGTCGGACGTTTTATATTAAATTTTCTGATAAAATATGTAAAATTCGATCACTTTGACGATTTAAAAATAGTGATGATTTTTCAAAACTGATTTGTATGAAATTTATGGAATTAAATTCTGACATTCAGATATGTTATGTATTAATTATGCCAAAAATAACCATTCGAAGCCGGAGCAGATCTGCATGCATAACAAGTCAAAACAAATAGCGACAGAAAAATAACATAAACACACGTTTTGCTACAGAATGTTAATACAAGTCTCTAGCACACAGCAACAGAGTGATTTAATTTACATAACAAGTGAGAGAGTAATTTCATAACAAGTCAGTTACACATATATAACGTGGCGATTACGTCACAAGTAAAAAACGCACAGCGATAGAATGATTATAGAACAAGTCAAAAACGCATAACGACAGTGTGACTATATAAAAATTCAAAAACACACATCGACTGAGTGATATAACAAGTCAAAAATACATAGCCACTGTGATACCGTGATTTTCGGTATTTTGCATTTGCGGCACTTTTCATTTCACTTGCGCTGATTTTTTTCTAGTTAATGTCAGGTTAGTTACTGGTAAATATTTCATTTTGTTCAAACTTCCATTACTGAAATAAAAACATTTCTCTAATGATATGTCAAGTTTAAACCGGTTCTGACCCGTTAGATAAATTTTCATAATCAACGTATGTTGAATAAAGCCCCGTGCTATTTCTATTCGGAATACAATTATCGGTGTTTATCGTTTATTAGTAGAGAAAAAGATAACACCACTTTATCCCGATTATTACCATATTTTATCCACTCTCGGCAAGCCTCGCATTTAACATTTTAAAATTTAACTATCTCTAGTGGATAACATATGGTAATGAACGGGATCTTGTGGTGTAATCTATACATATAAAAGTTGTCGCTTAAGCTCTATTTGGGTTGAAAATAAAAAAAAACAGTGGTCGTACTTAAAGCCATATTTAACCAATATTTTCAAGGTACATATGTTGTTTAAGTGTTTTATACAACTTATCTTTGTATTTCTTTGTTTTTAATTTCTAACTTTTAAGCTTGAACTTCCAACTTGTATTTCAGAATTTTCAACTTCTGACATTTCGAAAATAAATGAAAACCTTATTATAATAAAATACAAAAATGCAGTTTATTTTAAATATGGCATAAATGCAATATCGCTATTTCCAACACCGGCTTATTTTTATTATCAGATTTAAGCAATTAACCCTCCATTATACGTTGTGTCATTTAAAAAAAAACGGCGCAAATGAAAAATTGCAAATTCTTAAAATCGGCGCGAATATTTCTTCCATAAATAACTATCGGTAAAAATCTTTTTGATAAATGAATTATAATTCTTTAATGTTTTATCTCATTTTTCATATTAGCATCCCGCTGAATTAATTTGATATACAATAATATAGCCTATTTTGTTTTGATAGTAATAATGACATGTTTGGGTCTTAATTATGTACTCCAATCTCCAGCTAATGATATATGAAAATTGAACATGTTTTCATTTACAAAAGGACAAGGGTTGTCACGATTCATTTTCTTTTTCATTTAGTCTTACCAAGATATTTCATTTTACAGCAGGCTTCTTAATAAAATACATGTATAACTAATTAAGACATTTTATGGTTCCAAGATAACATGGAGCGGTGCCTTAAGTGTTCAAAAGAATAAGCAGCAAATGATTTAAACCATTTAAGATATCCATAGACAGGCATCGCTTATACACGTACACCAAAGCACATAATTTTAAAAGCAAATTTCCTCGAGACTCCAGAAGTATTGTATTTGAAATTGTTTTTTTTTTAACTTTTTTTTTCATGTATTTATTTTACAAAATTTTGTATAAAACAAAGGAGTATCTCCCTCTCACATCGCTCTGTCCTTAGCAGGTTTTGGCTTTACTATTTAGACCCTATTGGTAATTTGTTCTCTATCAGATTTTACACAGATTTTGGTTGATGGATTTCCAATTGTTTTGATTTGATCTGAACTGAAGAGACATAAGTTTTCGAAATGCGCACATTTTGGTATTAGATAACTGACATACAGTTATTTGCGGTGATTCAGATATCATTTTTTGACCTGTATAGTTTTTTTAATTTTTGCCAACTAAGCACATATACAGCATTTTAGTATCAAAATGTTCTACAATTATAAAAATACCAAAGTTGCATCATGAACAGTAAAATTTTGTTATGCTGTACAAGTGTTTCAAGGAGTAACCTCTCATCAGCAGCATTAGAATCAAATAAAATGGAAAGTAATAATCCATAAAATAGTCAGAAAAAAGTACTCAATACTAAATATACCTAAATAGGAAGCCAAATCCAGTGCTAAAGACATCTACCGAATGCAATACAGGGAATGAAGCCGTAGTATTTTTAAGAGGTTAGAATTTTGATAAAGACAGTAAATTTCTATCAAAACGCAAGGTAAATAGTCTGACTATTGGACTGGTGAATATACTCGGGAACTCTGGTTCACCAAGAGTGGCATCGGTTCAATGGTTTAAAAATACAAAAATACAAAAGTTGCATCATGAACAGTAAAATTTTGTTATGCGGTACACGTGTTTCCAAGAGTAATCGCTCACCAGCAGCATTAGAATCCAATAAAATGGAAAGTACTAATCCAAAAAATAGTAAGAAAGAAGTACTCAATACTAAGTATACCGAAATAGGAAGCCAAATCAAGTACTAAGGATATTCACGGAATCCAGCCGTAGAATTTTGAGACAGTAAATTTCTATCAAACGCAAGGCAAATTTTCGCGTCCGACAAGTCTGACTATTGGACTGGTGAATACCCTCGGGGACCTCTGGGTATATATTCATCAGATTTTCTCTAAAATAGTAATTAATTGTGCGTGATTCACTACAACTTTTCTGGTCAAAATTTTCAAAGGACACACCTCCAAACCCTTTTTAGCTCTCCTGGCATAAAGACCATTTCAGCTATTGCAATCTTTTGGCACCCGTCGTCCGTCCGTCCGTCGTGAACTTTTTTAAGAATCTTCTTCTCTGAAACCGTTGGGTCAATTTTAACAAAACTTGGCCTGAATCATTATCTAGATTTACAATTGTGTTTGATTAGTCCGAAGACCAAACAACATGGCTGCCATAGCTAAAAATAGCACATAGGGGTAAATTGGTGTTTTTGACAAATTGCAAAAAAACTGTTACAGATATCAAAAATCTGACATCGGTGTAAAAGCGATCTGCATGACAAAATCTACCTGCCCTGTAATTTTGAAGAAAATCTGATAACCCGTTTTGGAGTTATTGCCCTTTTCTGTAAAATTTTCAAATTTTTTATATTCTCATTTTTTTCACAAAAACTTTGACACATAGAAACAACTTTAAACTGCAAAAATGTTCAGCTTATCAAGATCTACCCACCTAAAAATTTTAAAGAAAATCTAAACACCCATATAGGAGTTATTACCCTTTGTTGGTCAAATTTTCATATTTATATATTTTGCGTTAGATACAAAAAAAAATGCAGCATATTAAGGATTTCATTTTATCTTCATGATGGAAGTTGTCTGACCTGCTTGTGCATCAGCCAAGATGGCCGCCAGCGGGTAACTTAGTTTAACATTGGAACCTATAGAAAAAAAAATTCAGAGATCTTCTTGTCTGAAACTACTTGGCCGTTTTGAACCCTGCTTTGTCAAAGATGTCCTTAGTTGGTCCTCTTTAAAATATGTCCGTCAAGTCCGCATCAGATCCAAGATGGCCGCCAGTTTGGAAGATTGCTTAATATTGCACCCAGTGAGACACATTCAAAAATCTTTTCCTCTAAAACCACTGAGCCAATTTTAACCAACATTGGCCTGGATCATGACAAGGTATCTAGATACAAAATTTTGTTCGATTAGTCCGAGAACCAAACAACATGGTTATAGTTACTAAAAAAGCATATAGGGGTAAATTAGGAAGTTGTTGCCCTTTATTTGTCAAATTTCGTAACTTTATACATCTTGCCTAATATTTCAAAGAACGATTTGAGATAGGTAAGTTTTTCATCGTGTCAAGGACTACATTTTATCTTCATGACTGACACAAGACTCCTTCGGTGGTCCCTTTAAAAAATGTGTTCATGATGTCTGTGCCTCATCCAAGATATAGGGCCCTATCGGAAATGCATTCGAAGATCTTCCCCTCTGACAAATTAGGCCATATTACATCGAGGTCTATAAACATTGTAGTTATTTCGACCGTCTATGACAGCCTTTGACCGGGTGATCAACAGGCTCTTGAGAGCCTCTGGTTTCTCTGAACCAAACATTAGTGTCGATCTACCTTAAAAGACAAACTCCTGTATTAAATATTTACGAAATGATATGGAGTAAATGAACTTGAGAAAATAACATGTATGTCAACTCCAACTGCAATAAATTTAAATGGTCTGTAAGACTATTAAGACCATTTTCTACAGAGTTAGCCTGATTTAAAAACACAAAAATGTCAAGATTCTGCATAAAGACACATACAGCAACAACATAATCCGCTCATCCGATTTAAGTATCATATAACATGCTTCTATGATTTTCAAGTTTATTGTAAACAGTCTGCTTAAGTTGGTGGAACCTCTACAATAATTAAATATTCATTAAATTAATAGGATCAACCATCAATGAAAAATCATCATCAGCATCATACCTGGACCTATACCTCTACATTGACAACTCTGGACGTCTGAAAACAAAACTTTACGACAAGCGTGATAATTACGACTTTCCAACAGTGAACTTTCCGTTTTTGAGTATTCCCACATCTTCGGCATATGGCGTGTGCATTTCACAACTCTGCCTGTAGTTTGTACAGCGATTTTGTCAACAGAGCGAAATTACTATATCAAAAGGTATGTTCAGTCACTGTTGCAATTGTCCCTACAGCAGTTTTACGGTCGTCACTACGATTTGCCAGACCATTACAATGTTTCTGTTTCACAAATGAGAACAGATATGCTTGGGTAGATCTAGAGTTTGTTACCGGACTGACTAACATCGACTGTGACAAAACCGGACTTCACTGGCAGTGTTACGGGTGCCACGCGTGGAGCAGGTCATGCTTACCCTTCCGGAGCACCTGGTGATACCTCAGTTTTATAGGGGTTCACACTGCTAGTGCTTTAGTTTTGTGGCGTTCTTGTTCGTTTTGTCTTTGTCGTACTGTCTCAATTCGTGTTCATGTGAATTGCCGTGATGTTGGATATATGATTTTAGAATTTCCCCTTCCCTATTCTTGCTTCGGTCTTCGTTTGCCGATGTATTTATACAAAAGTTATATGTATATTAAATATTCATTTGTTCCAAAAAGAAGGAATCTGATCATCATAATCCCTGAAACCAAAGTCAAAGTTTCAAATTCGTTAGTTCATACGTTCGCGACTGTTAGAATTTTCATTAAAACTGTAAGACAATTTATGATGCTACTGTCATGAGATAGTCCTTATTGTTACTACACTTTCAACACAGTAGTCAGTACTTCTGCACTTGTCCCAAAACCGATTTTTGTATTGAAACTTGCAATATCTGAATTAAGAAATTTGTTTAAAACTAAGGAGTAAGAGAAAGACTCGTACGAGTTGAAGACCGAAACGAGTGTTATATTGACATAATGCCGATTAGCCCCACATATTTTGTATTGAATGGAATGATATTGGTACATATAAATATATATCAACAAATCTGATTTTTTTAAGATCCTATTGATATGAACCTGGATGAATATATTTCAATTACAGAAAAAAAAATCTCTTATAGTGTACTCAGCAAATTCAATTCACTTTTCCAAAAGGCGTCAAATTACACTCACAGCGGCTGTACCCAAAAAATGGGAAATTTTCATTTCAATCATATTTGAGAAACTACGCACGAATAATATTCCTGAAACACATTGTTTGATAGGTTATTCTCCAAACAATAATACTTCGCCATTTTTACCGCAAAATGGCATTTTGTAAAATGTGAAGTGGTGAAGATTGCTGGCTCTAATTTTGATTTTTTTTCACCGAATTGGCCAAAATGGGCTAAAAATGGGGTTGATTTTGGTTTCTTTCGTAAAAACACATAAAAACGTATACAAAAATGGGTTTTGTTATTTAAGTCATGATATACCAAAAATGACGGAAAACGGCCAAATTCACAGTAGGGGTGGGCTGTAAAAAAAATTTTAAATTCCTCAATTCCGCCTCAATTTGATCCCAGTTTTCACCAAAAGGTGGCCTTTTAAAAATTGTTTTTGAATAAATAAAGATATGGCTAGGTTAGAAAAACAAAAGGCCCCTTAAGGGGGTACTACACTATTTCAATATGCCAATGTTTGACAGACCTCGAATATAGTATTATTAAAAATAGTGCCTTATAATTTGTAGTGACTCCAGCCAATTGATGAATGTTATAATCAACGAGATCATAGAATATTTCTAGGTGAAAAACGGGGAGCAAAGAACAGTTAAAAAACATGATTAAGTTGCATAACAAGCTAGAACGGGACGAATGAAATACGACCAAATACCGAAAATTCTCTGTTGCGACTATGTACAAAATTAACCGGAACGTTTCAACTGAATTTTATTTTCTTATTTGACATACAACATATGGTTTTAATATATTTATTTTATCGAAATAACAAGTTCCCGCACCTGGGAAAATTCACTTCTATTTTATGTGAATTTTTTAATCATATGAGTCAATGGGAGGCCGTAATAGTGGTGTGCCTCCGATATTCTGAAGTCAGCAAAGTAACATCCGAGTTATCCCCCGTTGAGTGTGTTGTTAGACAGCGTCTCTTTTTATAGTAAATTTATTATTTTTGAATAATTGTATCAAGTTTTGTCGCCGGGTAGATAATTTACAAAGTTATTCGCGAATAACCATCAAACAATATATATCAGTGTAACTGCAACATTTGAATAACTCAAAATACAAATTTACGTAAATTTTCCAGTTCGAGTTAAATATGTCCCTTCAGTGCATATATCTGATGACAATGAAAAGAAAAACAATTCAAAACAACAGTTACTAACCAAAAAAATATGTGACAAGAGCTGCTTAAAAATTAATTACCAAAAAGAATCTGAATGCGAAGTCAAGTACCTGCATGCTAAGGTCGAAACTTTGAGGATGATATTTTGTAAGCCCTTGCTTTCAAATTTTGTTTTGGGTTACAAATGTAATTGGAGTAAATGTTTTATCAACCATTTTTGAAATCCATAACCACTTAAGATATTTATTATGTCCCCCAAATCAAGAGCTTACATAAGTTGTTGCAATATAGCCTTAAACAAAAATTTGGAAATTGACATGTGCAATTTTCCGAGAAAAAAAAAGTTTATGGACAAGCACTTAAGTACTTAAGTACAAAAGAGGTCAGCCAATTAATAAAAAAAAAATATGATACCGAAAATCTTGACTGAAATCCAAAAACATCCTTAATTCATCATTAAATTTGTTAAAAAATTAAAAGTATAAAAAGGAGTAGGGGCGATAAGGGCATTATTTGGCCTGAAAAATAAATTTGGTTCAATTCACAGAATTTTCTGTTTGAAATATTCTATAGGTATGGCTTTTCAGTAAACAGTAACATTTCTCAAATATTGATGTATGATTACTGAGTTTTTGAGTGTAGAAGAAGGGACAAATTGAAGATTTTGTTGAAAAATTACAAATTTGACCAATTTTGACTACCTTTTCTGTATGGGAAATACAGAGCACATGCAAGAACCACAAAAATATTTATATGAGAGGTTCAATTCATTTGTTCTTATGAGTTGGTAAATTATCTAATTGGTTCTTGAATGTGCTCGATATTTCTGGTTTGAAAAACTGTTCGAAAATATCCCAAATTCGGTATGTTTCTATGAAAATGCTCCCAAGTAGCATTTTTATGACGTCAGAACTGTACCTATTGTGACGTCATTGGTTCTGACTTTTGTATTTTTTCTGTAGATAGGATCTCAACTTTGAAACGAACATGAAAGAAAATCTTGGGGTGCAACTTAGAAATTCACTGGAATCTTGGGCCAAATTAACCCCTTATCGCACCTTGTCCTTTGATTTTCATAGCTTTTAATTTTTTAATCAAATTGATTATGCTTTAAAATACCCAAGTTGCAATATAAACAGTTAATTTAGTTATGCTGTACACGTGTTTCAAGGAGTAACCTCTCATGAACAGCATAAGATTCAAATATTATGGAAAGCCATAATCCCAAAGTAGTGAAAAAAGAAGTACTCATTACCAAAAATATCGAAATAGGAGGCCAAATCCAGTAAAAAGGACATCCACCGAGTGTCATGCACGGAATGAAGCCTAAGTATCTTCAAGTGGTCAGAATTTTGATAAAAACAGTAAATTTCAATAAAAAGCAAGGTAAATTTTTCGCGTCAGACAAGTGCGACTATTGGGCTGATAGAGTAAATAGATTAAATATAACAAAAAATTTCAAGCGTTAATCAAAACGAGATATGTAATAATACTTAGCAATGAGAAACAGTTTACCTACCAAACTCATTAAAACCGACTTTTTTTATGACTTAACTTACTTTTCATTTTAATTTAAGGAATGTTGTGTCACGACAATTGAAATAAGCACCGCCATATAATATCTCCCACTTCTGAGGTCTTTTTGACAAAAGATGTATAAACTTGGTATCGCAAGAAAGGAAAAAAGCTGAAATGCAAAATATTTCAATCTTATAAGTTATTTTTGGGAAAAATACATGCATTTATCAACGCAGTTCAAACACGTGTTTATGTTTACTAATAGTTGTACACGTGTATTTTGAATATGTACGATTGGATATAGTAAAGTTTATAGTTCAAAATAAATAAGTATCTATTGGTCCTTTAAAATGTCGCATTGCGACATCCCATCCTAATGTATATTGATATGCTAATAGCACGAAATTGAAAGGCGGGAAAAGGTTTCGTTATGAAGTTATGAACTAAAGTGGTCATTCGAAGCTCCGTAAGTTAAGCAGCAAGGTTCGACCCACCCACCCAACCCACACATGATAGAAGTTAATAATCAAACAAATGATTACATTACAAATAAATGATTACTTTATTTAGTACATGATTTGATGTTTTCATAAGGCACATCATGGGTTTTTAATGATTATATTGATTTACCTTATCTCTACATAAATCTCTTTTATTTTGTAGACTGATGTCCAAGCTGAGTCTGACTTACAGATCGCGCATTTTTTGTTCTGTATTAAACTTGCTGCACTTACTGTGAGCAAATCCTACAAGGTGTTTATTTATTTAGAAATAACTATAAAGATAAAATTAGGGGTAAATGAATGAGACGATATACCACTCTTGGTTACTGTTTGATATAAACAGGTTTTTGAATGGTTGATAAATGTTTTATGTTCGGTTGAGTCAGGCGAAATAGAACATAAATATAAATGTTGTGTCGCGACGATTGAAATAAGCACCGACATATTTTGACTAAAGATGTATAAATTTAGTATCGCGAGAAAGGAAAACAGTTGAACTGCAAAATATTTCAATCCTATAGGGTAATTGGGAAAAATACATACAAATGTTGTGTTGCGAAAATAAAATAAGCACTGACAAATAATATCTCCCACTTTGAGGTCATTTTTGAAAATCGATGTATAAATTTGGTATTGCGAGAAAGTTTTTTTGAAATAACATATGAATTTTATGTCTCAAGCATGAACATTGGCCTCGGTGAAATACCCTTTTTTGAAAGATTTATGTAGAATATAATGTGACGTAAGCATTGAATGTATAAATAAAACAAAAGAATGCTATAATTTATAATGGCATTTTGGTTTTAATTATATGAAAAATAGATTAAAAAGAGAGTTAAGTCGTCGAGTTTTCATACTTTTTGCTTAAAGTTAATTTTGTCACGTCACGTCACGTGTTTTGAACTGACCAATCGGTAAGAGTAATCCAAAGCTGCCACGAAGTTCACTTCAAGTGCACTTTGCGATCACTCCCGCGATAGCATCTTCTTTTCAAGTGCACTTGAAGTGGTCACAAGATCACTCCAGGCTGTCATGGAATCACTTTCAAGTGCACGCGAAGTGCACGCGAGGAACGCTTTAGGAGTGCACTTGGATGGAATGTTGCGTCAGCACCCAACTGTACATACA
>MJUU01021520.1:26082-61302 GCA_002080025.1 Modiolus philippinarum
ATATTCAATAAATATACATGTATGTGTAAAGTTAGTACAATGAAAATCCAGAGGATTGAGCTCGAAAAAAACACCAAAAAATAAACACAAAGCAAATTTTTTCTCGGAGCTCCTAAATCACACCTCCATTTTCAAGGGGACATAACAGTTTTAGAATTTAAATTAATTTAGATAATAATAATTGAACAAAGTGTACACGAGATATTTTCTGATGTACAAGTACACCATATCTAAGAAAAAATAAAGAGCATAAATCTCTACCACGGGGAATTGTTTTACCAACTCCACACTGCAATAAAAGACAAACTCCTGTATTAAATATTTTACGAAAGGATATGGAGTAAATGAACATGAGACTATAACACATATGTTAACTCCAACTGCAATAATTTTAATGAGCTGTATGGCCATTTTAACACAAAAAATACATGTAGTTAGTTACCTGTCTGTGGGACCAGGCTGAGTAACAGTTACTATCAAAAATGCTGCTACTTAGTGAGCTACATAGTTACTCTAATCTGAAAAATACAAATGAAGGATATTCTCACGCTATATGCAAAATATTGAAGTTTAAACCTGCAAAAATAGCACAACTTCAAAAATAACATAAATTGTCAGTTTCACTTAAAAACACTATATTATATTTCACCAGCTTAAATTATTAAAATAAATGACTTGCAGGAATATAATAATCACAGAAAATATTACTTTAAAAAATCAACAAAGTTTCAACATTCAAAAAGTCAAATATTCACACTTTCACTCATCTCTCTTTTTCACAGAAAAGCAGGATAAAAATACCAAAAATGGAAATGAAATAAAGAAATGAAATGCATATCTACCTTCCAAACTAATATGATGAAGTACCAAAGCTAATCAACTTCCAATATATTTTGTCAAAACTGAAGATCAAAATCAAAGGTCCCACTTCTGAAGAATATAGAATTTAGGCGGGAAAACTAAAACCCAACCTGTAACAACCAATGAAATGGCTAGAAAATGACACACCTACAATACTAAGAGGGTCACCTGACTAAACCATATACCACTACATGGATCAACAGATTATAGCCTGAAGACATAAGTGATCAATATAAAATGTAGAAAGTAGATATACCATAATCAATAAATTTAGATAAGAAATAACACAAGAAATAGACAATAGTCATTATGAAATATATTTTTATTGAAATATAACTGATTTCAATGTATTTCAAATGACAAATACAAATACACATTATATTTGATTAAAAACATGATAAATCCACATTATCACATACTCCCCCTGCTTGTGAAAATGGTGACCTCACCATTTACACTGCAAAGTCGGAGAGTATCCAAAGCATATAAAACAGAAAATTATACAACAATGTAAAAATAAATAAATAAATATATATATATATATATATATATATGAATATTCACAGAGTTCTCATTATCAAGTATTGTCACTTTATTGTGGATCACAAATTCTCTGTCACAATTTTCACTAGTGCTCTTCCAATGTCTTCTTCAGCAGAATGGAACATTCCTGACATTACAAGACTTTTAAGATATTCCGCCTTTCTAATCCAATCGGATTGTTGAGCCATGACGAATTCGCCTGACTTCATCCATTTTGGTTTGGTTGTTTATCTATTCGAACGTCTAACCGGGGGTTCTGGTTCGAGCTGGTTCATCAGAAACAGAAGCTGATGTTGCTTGGTCATCCTTATTTGTGTTATTTGAATGTTCCTCCTTTTCACTAAGTTCTTCTTCCCGACAAACAACATCTGTATTCGGGGCGTCCCCCATTACAGATTCAGTTTTATCCTGTGTCACTGATGAATTATCTGGCACATCTGCTGTATCCATATCATCAGATACCACCTGGTCAAGAATAATCAATTCATCATTTTCTTGTTCATCTTCATCAACAGTTGTTTCCCCTTGATCAACAATATCCTGCCGAAAATTGCCAATTGTTAGCAGTAAATTCCGGTGTAATGTTCTCTTTCGACCAGTACCATCTTCCTTTTGAATTTCATAAACTGGGATGTCGGTGTTTGTTTTTTTTTAATATAATATAAATATCATCCTCCCATTTATCCGAAAGTTTATGTTTTCCATCCCATGCCAAAATTTTCACTAATACTCTATCCCCAATTTCCAAATTTGAACTTCTTGTATTTATATCATAGTTGTCTTTTTGTTGTCGTTGTTTCCTTGCTGATGAAATTGCAACTTCATATGCCTTTCGCATTCTTTCCTTCATGTTTTGAATATATGTTGTGTTTGGGCATTTTGAATTTTGATCCGTATTGAAAATGATATCAACTGGAGTCTTTGGTTCTCTTCCAAACATTAAATAATATGAGCTCATTCCTGTGGTGTCATGTTTTGTGCAATTATATGCATGAACCATAGATGTAACATGTGACTTCCAGTCCTGAATGTGCCAAGTATATTTAAAAGAGTCCTGTTGAAGCGTTCACAAACTCCATTGCCTTGTGGATGATATGGAGTTGTGCGTGACTTTTTCATTCCAGTTATTTCGCACAGTTCTTTCATTAGTTTTCCTTCGAAATTAGCCCCTTGGTCACTATGTATGGTCTTCGGAAATCCATAGTGAACAACAAAATTGTTCATGAATGCTTCTGCGGTAGTACGTGCAGTGGTGTTCTTAGTTGGCACAGCAATTGCGTACTTCGTGAAATGATCTGTGATCACTAGTATGTACTGGTGGCCTCCTTTAGATGTTTCCAGACCAAGAAAATCCATACATACTAGTTCGAGTGGCTGTGATGTCTGTATGCTTACCAAAGGAACTTTCTTATTTGGTGATGTCTTCCTTCGTAAGCATCGTTCACATTTGGAAATCCAGCTCTCCACATCTTTTGTCATACCATGCCAATAAAACCTATCTCTGATTAGTGATGTGGTACGGTCTCTACCTTGGTGACCCATCTCATTGTGTAACTTTTGTAATATAACTTTTCTATGACTTGGTGGAATGAGTAGTTGTTTTCTTTCTTGTCCAGTAATTGAGTCTAAAGTGCATCTGTAAAGGCAGTTGTTTATCAGTTTCAATTTTTCAAAGTTGTTCAGTAAGGCTCTGTGTTCAGGTGTTTTCGGAATTTCACTTTGCAGTGGATTTATATTTGATTGAACTTGTTTTATCCAAAATTTAATGACTCTGTCTTGATTTTGTATATCAGAAACATTTAAAGTTGATGAAGATTGTGAATCAAAATCCAAAATTTCTAAAATTTCTTGTGAATAACATATTGTTTCTATTGCTGGAGTGGGTGGGATTGCATTGCAGATGGCTTGTATTGATTCTGGTGATATTGTTTGCTCTGAGATTCCTTTTTGAAGCAGTTCCGGTAATCTTGACATAGAATCTGCATCTGCATTATTAATGCCGGACCTGTATTTAATCTCAAAGTCATAAGATGACAATGCTGCAATCCACCGTTGAGTTGTTGCATCCAGCTTTACTGAAGTTAAAACATACATATGTAAGTGGGTTATTATCCGTGAGTACAAGAAATTTTGATAGTTTTAGGTAGTCACTGAATTTTTCTGTAATAGCCCATTTGAGTGCCAAAAATTCCAAACGGTGAGCAGGATAGTGTTTTTCTGGTTTTGTTAAGCTCCTGCTTGCATAAGAAATCACTCTCTTTTAGTCAGACTGATCCTGATATAAGACAGCACCTAATCCAGCTGTTGAAGCATCAATGTGTAATTCAAATGGTTTGGAAAAGTCAGGATATCCAAGAATAGGTGGTTCAATAAGACATTGTTTAAGAGTATTGAAGGCTTGTTCTTGTTCAGCAGTCCATTTCCAAGATGTTTTTGGTGTTCTGGGGTTTGAATTTTCTATTTCCTTTCTTTTTCTTTGGTGCAGGCATTAAATCTGTAAGAGGTCTGGCTATTTTTGAAAAATTTTTGATGGATCTCCGATAATATCCGACGAATCCTAAAAATTTCCTTATTTCCTCTGGTGAAGTTGGTGTTGGCCATGATCTAACTTTTTCAATTTTTTCCGGATCTGGTTCTATTCCCTGTTCTGAAACAATGTGGCCAACATACTTAACTTTTCGCATGAAAAATGAACATTTCTTTGGTGCTAATTTTAGACCTGCCTCCTTTAATCTGGTAAATACTTGGTCAATTCATTGTAGATGTTCCTCAAATGTGTCAGAGAAGATGATGAAATCATCTAAGTATACAAAGCAAATTTTGAGATTCAAATCCATTTAGATGGTTTCCATAAGTCGTTGGTATGTTGCAGGACTGTTGGCCAATCCAAATGACATTTTGTTGTACTCATAAAAGCCAAGTGGACCCAAGGTGAAAGCTGTCCTTTCTTTATGAATTTCTTCTATTTCCACGTTGTGATATCCGGCCTTCATATCTATAACTGTAAAGTATTTGTTTCCTGCCAGACCTTCCAAAATTTCTTCAATTCTTGGTAATGCATGAGAATCTTTGATGGTTCTTTCATTAAGCTGTCGATAATCCAAATACATCCTGAGTTTGTCATCCTTTTTCCTGCAGAGAACTATGTTTGATGCCCATGGAGAACAAGACTGTCTTATAACACCAGATGCTAGAAGCTGATGAATATGGTTGCGGACCTCCCAAAACATGGCTGGTGGAATGCGCCTATGTTTCTGCTTGAAGGGAGTTTCATTTGACAGTTCAATCCGGTGTTTAATAACTTTAGTTGTTCCTATGTCTGTGTCATCCTTTGCCATAATATCTGCATACTTACCAATGAGTTGTCTCTCTTGTTGGATTTGCTCTGGTGTCAAATCATCTGTGCAAATAGTTACACCCTCTTCAGTAAACATGCTGTTAGGGTCTAATTGGGTTTCCTCCTCATATCTCTGGATGTTCTCAATTGTTACAGGCTGTAACTCACAAAGTATGGAGTTTGGTGACACTGCCACTGTTCTTGTGGATACATTTGTGAGATGAACATCAGTAACCTTAGTTTGTCCATAGGTATAGGGTACTACAGTACGTGTTAAGTCTATATCATCTGGTAATGCAGTATTCTTTGTAGATTGTATGAGGCAACATACTGGGTGGTATGGTAGTTGCTTATCCAGGTGCCCTTTAATTCTGACTTCCGAGTTTGGTTCGATTAATATCCTCTCAGATTCTGCAGATTTTATGATGGCTAAACGGTTGTTCTGTTTCCTTAATTTATTTTCCCTTAGTGTAAGACATCTGTGAGCCATGTATACAGGTGTAAATAATTTTGCATTTTGTAGATATATATTACCATATGCATTTTCCAATGTTTCAATAAATGATGTCAAAATATTTGTTCCAATAAGCACTGGTACTGCTGAGTTATATTTGCTGTCAGGAACAACAAGAAATAAACAATTTAATAAAGTTGAATCCAAATTTGATTTTCCATGTTTGTTTAAAATTTCCAAATCTAATTCAATATGCCCTTCGTATGGTAATTGATTTCCATCAGCACATTCAATACTTACTTCTTCCTGTACAGACTGCAACTCAATATTTGAAAAATATGAAGTATAAAAGTATTTACTTATTGTAGAGACGGTTGACCCTGTATCCAACAATGCCTGTGTGTTTATGCCTCCTATTACATGTATAACATTTGTTTCATTTGCTGTTCCTATTAGTTGTTTTTGATTTTGTATGGAGCAACTTGGTTTGTTTGACTTAAGGCCAACTATATGCCCCTCGATGCTGGCCTGTTGGAGTTTAAACCAGCCCGTCTATTGTTGTCCAATCGGACACGGCATCCTATTTGTATGTGGCCCTGTTAACCACATCTCCAACATGTTACTGATTTGTTGTCATTTCTCCCATTATTACCTTGTTGAGTTGGACGGTTACTGTAACTGTTATTATATTGTTGTGGCTGCTGTTGTCCAAATCTATTTCCTTGTGTGTTATAATTTGGCTGTTGTTGGGCATATCTATTCATTGTTGTTGGCTAATTACTTCCTCTGCCGGATATCCTCAACTGTCTCACCTCCACTTCCAGAGATAGTTTTGTCCTCAAAACTGATGTTTACACCATCTTTTAGTTGGGCGCCTATTGTAGAAGGGGGTATTGTGGTAGAGCAGGCTAGTTACTAACTCAGTAAGGTTTCCAATATTTACTAGGTTCAGCAATATCAATTTATACACCAAAACATCAACCCTGCAAGTACATAAAATACAAACATAAATAAAGCTGACAATCACAGACAAAAATCACATATTACAGCACAATACAAATACAATACACATAAAAACAAAATCATAAGGTATTGCGCATATTCTTAGCTGGTGATGTGAAGTTGTGATAAGGCATTTCAGTTCATGTATTTTAGTCCCATGTTTTCACCATTACACACAGTGTATCAAACCATCTGTTAAATGGATGATTAAGTAAAATAAAAATAAGTTTGAACACTACATTCAAATCAAGACAGTTACACTTCACAAAAACATTACACTATACAAAAACACTCAACACCAAAAATACATGTAGTTAGTTACCTGTCTGTGGGACCATGCTGAGTAACAGTTACTATCAAAAATGCTGCTACTTAGTGAGCTAAATAGTTACTCTAATCTGAAAAATACAAATGAGGGATATTTTCACTCTATATGCAAAATATTGAAGTTTATACCTCCAAAAATAGCACAACTTCAAAATAACATAAATTGTCACACTATATTATATTTCACCAGCTTAAATTATTAAAATAAATGACTTGCAGGAAAATAATAATCACAGAAAATATTACTTAAAAATAATCAACAAAGTTTCAACATTCAAAAAGTCAAATATTCACACTTTCACTCATCTCTCTTTTTCACAGAAAAGCAGGATAAAAATACCAAAAATGGAAATGAAATAAAGAAATGAAATGCATATCTACCTTCCAAACTAATATGATGAAGTACCAAATCTAATCAACTTCCAATATATTTTGTCAAAACTGAAGATCAAAATCAAATATGTCTTGTTACTTGAACAAAGGACCCACTTCTGAAGAATATAGAATTTAGGCGGGAAAACTAAAACCCAACCTGCAACAACCAATGAAATGGCTGGAAAATGACACACCTACAATACTAAGAGGGTCACCTGACTAAACCATATACCACTACATGGATCAACAGATTATAGCCTGAAGACATAAGTGATCAATATAAAATGTAGAAAGTAGATATACCCTAATCAATAAATTTAAATAAGGAATAACACAAGAAATAGACAATAGTCATTATGAAATATATTTTTATTGAAATATAACTGATTTCAATGTATTTCAAATGACAAATACAAATACATATTTTATTTAATTAAAAACATGATAAATCCACATTATCACACAAGTACATATATTTTAGTTCAGCTTTTCAGATGTGCTGGAAATATCGAGTGAGAAATAAACCAGATGGTAAAAAGTGTGGAAAATAGCAGTCATTTACATGGATAAATTATGTTCTATTGAGAAAAAATAATGATCATTATTAATTTGATTCCGACACATTCATTTGTCATCAAGATTAATACTTGTATTTCATCCAGTATCCACAAATATGACACAATATAGATATCCTTGTCAATCAGTCCAGCTGTTATAACTATAATATGTTGTAAAAAGGGTATGACATTGTGTTTATTGTATGTTGTTTTAATATATAAACCTAGGAAAAACTGGATTCTCTGTAAAAAGTAAAAAAAAACACTCAGTACGACCAACATTTCTACAGATATGAGAGATGCATTTGTATTCATGCTCTGTCTTGTAATTGTACACTGGACATCCAATTTTGTCGGTAAGTTTCTTAACACTTTAAATTTCACAGATTTTGGATCAATCACGGTTGCTGTTTAGAAATATCTTGCTGATGATTTCAACATTCAAAGAAAGTTTGGTAAAAAATGCTCTAATGGTCAAACGTGCAGATATCGCACAACAATTTATCAAAACTTTATTCTTCCAATAAGATTGTTATGATATAAACCTAAACTGACTGTTCGTCCTACACCGTGTGTATACACACAACCGTTCGTGATTTTGTACGTTCTTTGTTTGTTTGTTTTATTGATCACACTAAACCAAAGTGAGCTTCTTTCACCACCAGAAGTCCGTTATCGATCCTTCTTTTACTTTTCATTCAAGGATTTTCTCCACTAATATCATACGACGATTTAGAACCAAATATGGCAAAACTAGTTCTTTGAAAAATATCTCAAGCAGATCCGCATTTCACCCAGCACTGTCATCCGGAAAACATTCTTTGGACTACGGAAAAAGGGAAGCATTCTCTGGACTTTGGAAAAAAACAGACGATCATCTTATTACTACATAGCCAAATGGTGACAACAATCCTGAATTGGTTCCCTTCAAAAATAAAGACCTGTTGGTGCAAAGCACAGGCAAGAGGATCGCCAGCGGAGAAGTACTTTATTACTTGGTCATATGGAAAACACAGTTAAAAATCTCTTTTGACTAGAACCAAACGAATATTGGCAATATTCCGGCTTAGATGGCCCTTCAAAATGGTGTGTGGTAGAACCACAGTCGATCCCAGATGGCCGTCAGCAGGAACATAGTTTTGTATAGGACCTTTAGAAAATTGTTAAAAGATCTTTTATCTGAAACTTCACACTGTCTACCAAAAGCAAATCAATGAGACCATTATCATGGTAGAAACGACTCCTGATAAAGTAATTATTATTGTAAAAATCAATACTTTTAACACATTAATAACGATTTATTCAACAGATGCTACTATGATAATGATGTGGCCGATTTGCATTGGCATACATTGCTACATAACAACCAAACTTAATGACAGTTGTCGTTTAATTTACTAGAAATGCTTTTAAATTATGTAACTATCATGATAACATACTGTTTTATCAATTTCAGTCACTGAAGTCAATGCATCAAACACAGAACTAAGACAGCATTCACCAGCAAGACGATATATAGACAATGTAGGAGTTCTGAGACTACGTGATAAAGGCGCTTCAATGGATTTGAAGATTTATAGTGTTCCCAAAGTAGCTAGAAAGCCTAAACCGAAACATAAGTCCCATAGGAAACATTAGAACATATTCAAAATTTAAAAATCAAAGTGACAATGTGTACAAAAGGAGGAGCTGTGAATAAAATTTTACTTGATACTCGGGTTTTCCAATGATTTCCTTTTCCAGCAAACAATAGGGACACCTACAGGCATTTCCTTTTCCAGCAGACAATAGGGACACCTATGGGACCGTCTAATTGTGAGCCACATTAATCAAAGTTTCTTTATTCCTATGACAGCAGACTCATACTAGGGCTAGTTTAGAAAAAGTTAATTGCAGCTTCCGTTATATTGATGAACAAATCCTCAATTTTAGGATAACCTTCATTTTATATACCCAAATGAACTCGAAATTAAAGAGACCTCTGATACACCATCATCAGCATCATACCTTGTCTTATACCTCTACATTGACAACTCTGTACGTCTGGGAACAAAACTTTACGACAACTGTGATATTTTCAACTTTCCGTAATATTCCCACATCTCCGGCATATGGCATCTACATTTCACAACCCATTCGCATTATTGATAAAATTTAAACATAATAGTCCTTTCATTAGTGGTCCCATTTAAAATTTGTGATTTGTGACCACTTAAAACCTTTTTGTAAACAACATTTGATGATAAAAGTCCTTGGGTGATCCCTCGCAAAGTTTGTGATGTTATTGTCCATTCCTTGTTCAAGATGGCCTCAAGCGGAAAAATTAGTTTTAGCACAGGCCCTTTGGGAAATGTATTCGAGGATCTTCTCCTTTGGAACCACTCGAACAATTTTCATTATCAAATTTATGCACAAAAGTTCTTTAACGGCCCAATTTACAATTTGTGACATTTTTCCTACCTCATCCACGATGTCGGATGCAGATGCATGTCAGTCCTCCAATAAATACTTTACTTTTTTGTCTCACGACTGACATTTCTGTAACAAAAATGTACCATATTCAGATGGCCATTTCGACAACTTATGTCTAAAATTTATGTACAACGAAACTAACGAGTTCTTCGATCGGCAGATCATGGAAAAAATACAATTAAGACTTCTTGATCTTCACGTGTGGATTAACTGGTTTGGTGGATATATAGACTTTTCCTTTTTGGACAATTTATGTCTTCTCGGTGCAAATCAATTTTCAACAAAATTTGTAACACAAAATGTCATATAATGTTAGAGAACAAAAAAATCTCATAAAGATCTTTGAAAGGACACCAAATTCCACTGGATTGATTAATATTTTTGTTTCTGACGATCATGGGGTATACATTGTAACTTTTAGACTCCTGAAAACGAGACAAAAATCTTGCAAAAATCCCGGTTTATAGACTCATTATAAAACAAGAGACAAGCATGGTTGAGGAAACAATAATAATATGTTCCCTTGCATATATATGTTAGCGGCAATAGGTGAAATTAGGCATATTAAGCTTAATTCCTAGGCTTTAAGTTAATGCCTAGTCATTAGAGCTAAAGCCTAAAATGAGTTTGGCATTAGGCTTAATACATAGGATTTAGGTCTAATGCCTGGTTTTTGTTCATAAAAATTATTCTTATTGCCTGACTGCTCATATTTTAATTTTTAGTAAGCAAAACAAATGATTTTTAGAGCAAATTTCTGTAAAACTTAAGTTAAAAAACATAGTCTAAAGACAATGACAGAAATGGAAACGTTACAAAAGTACGACACAGAAAAGAAAAATGGGACCAAAATAAAAACAGGTGCACGGGTAGTACCACCTGTTTCTTATAAGACGGCCCCGCGATTTCGAATATCTAAGTGACGGATGGACGGAGGCCGGACGCCAAGTGACGGCAAAAGCTCACCCTTTCATAGCCAGGTGAGCTAATGATGTTTTTTTAACATATACTTCAACTACAAAAGAAGCTTTTAGCCTAAAAAATATTTTGCACACGGCTCATATGGTTATCTTGAGAACCCGGGACATGGTAAAATATCTTACTTCGTCCCTTTTAGAACTCGTGCGGAAATAAACTATCGATGTTACATGTAATGAAATTTCGGACTCGTCGGACGGAAAAGTATGTGGTCATATCACCCCGCTTAGTCAATATGTCTTGTAATTGGTTAATATTCTATATTTTTCCTTTAACAAGTGGTATATGTAGTAACAACGGCAGTAGAATACTGGAACAAAGCACAACATTCCATAAATCAAAGTCCGGCCAGAGACAATGCAAAAGCAAGAACACCAGAACACGGAAGACCAAAGACACTACATGCCCACAAAACACACAAACACAACAAATGCAACAAAAAACTAAAGCACTAACAGTGTGAACTCTTAAAAACAGAATGACATCAGGTGCTCCGGAAGGGTAAGCATATCCTGCCCTGCATACAGCACCCGTCACACTGGCAGTCAGTGAACATTTATAGTTTTGAAAGAACTGTTTAGGGGACGACCATTTGATTCTGAGGGGGCTGGCAGTTTTGGTCGAGTCAGATTAATAATTTTCAACATTTTGCGGGTCAGAAAATTTATTTTTCGCCGCTTTGCGGCGAGATTATTTATTTTCTATATACTGTATTAAAGAACTGGGGCCAGATTATTATTTTTTTTCTGGGGGGGTTGAGGCCAGATTATTTATTTACATGGTTTTCAAGGCCAGAATATTTATTTAAAAAATCTGCCAGCCCCCCCCCCTAAGAATCAAATGGTCGTCCCCTTACACTGTCGTATACGTGTGCAGGATTGGACATAACAAGATGGTGGACACTATATGTCGAAAACTGGTATGCATGAAGAAATGTCCATGTTCTTTGTGTATACGATGTTCTTTGAATAAAATAAAATATTCTTGCGATCAAGAGGGTCTTGCTCTTTTTATTATCTGTTTATGAAATCGCTAGTACGTACATTTGAATGTTTATTCTTCGATGAAACACCATGGCATCTCTGCAATTTAGTTTGAGGCGGGCGATAGAGTGTATTTTCCTCTTTTCACATATTTTAAGACTCTTATTATTGGGAAAAGGGGCCTAGATTAAATCTTTACAGCAAGCTCTATTCACTCTGACAAGATTTGCTTATCTATGTTCTTTATTTACATAAATATCACAAGTTAAATATTAGTTTATGTGCAGGATTGGACTTGTTACCTTTTAACCAAAATTGTGCAGGATTGGACATAGATTTTGGTTCTGGATTGGAATTAAAAGATCGGTCAAAATGGGAACACTCGGTTTCTGGTTCTTTTTATTTGTATTAGTGGAATTTCAATACAAAGTTATGTAATAATTTTTTAAAGAAACGTATGCGACGGAACATCCCCTTCTATAAATAGAAGCATTAGTGCCGAAACATGTTTGTAACACCCTCCATTAGCTGCGCTAGTGCTCCTTTAGCTTAGATGTAAGGACACTGTTCTGTCATCCTAGGGTACCAGGATATCGCATCCCGGTCTTGTGACAGTAAATTCATGCATTCCAGCCACAGGTTATGTTGTCTGTCAAGCTTAAGGTCTGGACCATACTTGATGCCTCAAGGAAGGGGATGTTAGCATATAAAATGATGCAATGTTTATATAGCGTAACTTTGACCATTGATCATGATCATGTCCTGTTACATTTGGGCTATATATAATCTTGCATAGTATGCCGTGTTGAAAAATCATATCACTCAGCCTCGCCTTGACTAGTTACCTCTTTGAAAGTTAAGCTTGATCAATTTGTCTCTGAATAACAAAACACCGAAATTACTGTTAATTTATTTTCTTTATATGCGCATTTCGACAACTTATGTCTCATCAGTGCAGATTGGAAGTCTATTAACCGAAAAACATATATTTAAGCTGATACAGAACAAATAACCAAAAGGATCTAAATAGAAAAGCCACAATTCAGCCAAGGACAGAGCTATACATGAGCAGAGACATTTAATTATATGTCTCTGACATGAGGGAGATACTATTTGGTTTTTAACAAATTTTTGCCAAATTTAGATATTGTAAGTTTCAATACGATTGGTCTTCCGGTCAACATGCACCAAAGTACTGACTACCGGGTTGATGAATACCCTCGGGGACTAACTGTCCACCAGCAGAGGCATCGGCCCAGTGGTAAATAACAAAATACCGAAGTTACAGTTTATTTATTTTCTGCACATGCGCATTTCGGCAACTTATGTCTCATCAGTGCAGATCACATCAAAACACTTGAAATAATGGCTTAACACAATATCACTTAGATTTTCTAAAGATAGATAGATGTATTCACCACAGATAGCGACTTGTCGCTTTCTAGAATCTTGAAAGCAACCATTAGAATATAAAGTAAGTAACATCTTGTCTACTTTGTTTCCGGAACACTGGTTAGTGCCTGCCAGTTCATTGATCGACGATCGGTATGCTTTTTAGCAATGTAATGCTCGACTGTAATTGTAAGAACCCGTTCACTTCATCAAAGGCATACAGTCATAATTATTCAAAAGCACACGGGCTTATCGGATTATGTATAAGTGAACACTTTAAGGGAAAGAGCCGATGAAAAATTCCTGACTTCATATAATTCGGTCTAATTTACCAAGCAATATCGATATGATTGAAGGAAAAAAAACGAAAATGTGTAGGTTCTTTTGAAAAGTTGGGGAAGGATGTGGTAGCCGACAGCTCTGTATTCAATGCTGACTATATATATAAAACATCCGTAATCAGTAAATAAATAAAAGACACTGTAGAAACCGAAAATTCTAATCCAGGTAGACTTTTTAATTTGGTGTAAAACGTATTTGTGAGTGTTTTGGGTGCAGCTGGCCTTTGATAACTGGAATTTAAAGTAACACGTGTATCCATTATCAACAATAAAAATGGTCCACTAGTTTTGACAATCAACCACTGCCAATATTGTCAATTGCATCACATAACATAGACTTTATGTTTCCTGTTATCCATTTTTTTTACATTTAAGCAAATATTGCAGCCGTTCTGATGTACAAGTATGAGTATTGCAATACATAAATTTGAAAATGTTCTGAAATTCTCTTGTAATGTGCCAAACTTGTCTTGATATAGTCAACCTTCGAAATTCTTGTTAACGTTAGTCATGGCAAAACAGACTGATACGTACTGGCTTGTATTCACTATTTACTGATGGGCCTATTGTGCAAGGAATGAAGCTTCCGTTTTCCAAACAGATGAAGAGATGTTGAAATAAAACCTTTAATTCTAAAATTTCATGAAAAAATTTATGCCACTATTATATACAATTCGTTTGAAAGAATGACATCAAATAAAAACATTAAATGACACCATGGGAAAATGGAAATTGCAAATGTAAAAATTTTGTCACAGGTTTATGATTTATCACCAAGGATGTCAGATCTACTTTTCCGAATAGATTAAATTATGCATGAAAATGTTCAAAAAATACCCACCCCATAAAATCATTAAATAAATAATAAAAACAAAACAAAACAATAAAACACACAAAAAGACAAAAAAAAATATGTATAATTAAAAAAAAATAAATATCAAAATATTTTGTAAAGAAACAAAAACAAAACAACCCGAAAGGAAAAAAAGACAAACAAACAATTACACACTCTACGAACACACTCGTTTAAAAAATAATAATAAAGCAAAACAAAAGTTTAAATTTTACAAAAGCGGAGAGACTTATTTGAAATTTTGTGTCTTCAGACTGACATTTATTGCTGTTTATCCGTCCAGCTGTTATTAATATTTAATATTTAGACAACATATTTACTAATTAGATTAAGGAGTGCCACACGAATGTGTTAATTGCATTTTCTGATTGATTGTAACAGGTGTCATAGTCTTGTCACTGGACGTACCCCGTGGTCATTTTGCATACAATTTAATTTTTGGGCACATAAATTATATATAATTTATTTTTGATAACAATGATCAATTAAATTGTTATCTTGTTTGTTCTTTAATTACCTAAAATGACAGTGTAAGCTTCAAATAGATTTATCGCAGATTAATGTTATCTG
This sequence comes from Modiolus philippinarum, assembly GCA_002080025.1. NCBI lineage: Eukaryota > Metazoa > Mollusca > Bivalvia > Mytilida > Modiolidae > Modiolus > Modiolus philippinarum. The sequence continues at coordinate 41,128 of MJUU01021520.1, forward strand.
GCCAGGATATCAGCGACAACTGTCACTCCGCTTCTGGCAGATATAATCTTAAATTGATTGTCGGAAATTATATAACCCAACTTAATCGTTTGAAGAGGAACATTTGAACAAAGAAACGGTAGCATGAGGACGCTACGAAGAGGAAGCCGAGTGTTCAATGACAAAAGAACGGCACTTTTAACAGCAGAAAAAAGATTCAGAAGATCATGTGAACAAATAATTTTGTTAAATCAAACACTTGGAAATTTGCAAAGTAGATATGATCGAGCAAAAAAGGCAAATTTTCGTTCTTTCCGGTACAATTTGAGACTGAGATTGGCTGTTGTTGAAGGATTAAGAAACGTGTACTATGACTTTGCCCATGAGAAGGCAAAACAGGTTCAGCAACTTCGACAGGAACTGTATGGAGAAATAGTAGAAATAGTGGCTGATGGAGAAGCAGGAGAAAACGAAGCTGAAGAAATGGAATTCGCACCTGAATGACCAAAAGGATTATTGAATGGCATTTTACAGAACAAAAGGTCCTTTTCAGGACCACACATATTTAACAAAAAGATATTTAGTTGTGTTATACAATTTTATTGCATGAAAATATTTTTCTCGGGGAGTATGTCACTGGAAACGTGCAACGTCTATATCCACAAACCCATACACTGTTTTAGGGGAAAAAATAACAACTAACTATAAGCTTTCAGAAATTAGAAAAAAAAAGATTTTTTGCAGCGTTTTTGGACATTTGACCAAGATTAGACATACTAATTAACACCCTATTACTGTTGATTTTTTTTACTTTATCTATTTATTTTTTATTGATAAATCCATATATCCTGAATCAGAGACATATAATTGATATGTCTCTGCCTGAATACAGTTTTAAGAAGTTTCAGTAAAATTTTGTCTGGGAAGCTTTCAGAAATTAGAAAAAAAAAAGATTTTTTGCAGCTTTTTTGGACCGTCCTTTACTAATTAACATCCAATTACAGTTGATTTTTTTACTTAATCTATTTATTTTTTATTGATAAATCCATATATCCTGAATCAGAGACATATAATTAATATGTAAAAATATATGTTGTGCAATGGCCATAAATTAACGTAAATAAACAAAATAAAAATGGTAAGGTAGGCCACAATTAAAAGGTAAAATTAAACAAAAATATACACACTAAAAACAGCTAAAATATCCAAAACGGGTTAAAAGGAAACTGTAATTATAACATATAATTAATATGTCTCTGCCTGAATACAGTTTTACGAAGTTTTAAAATTCTTATCTGTCAAGAAGTTTTTTTTGTTTGGTCAACGGAAAAAGTCACTCAGTAGAAAGAAAGTCATTAATTGACAGGAAAATGCCACTTCAAAAAAATGGCAAGAAAAGAATCAAAACACAAAAATAGGCCTACAAAACTAGTTAGCTAGGGTACATATGTATCTATAAAAGAAGCAAAACGTTGTTCATCTAGGTACCATTCACTAGTTCTAAGTGACAGTTTGATAAAGAAATATGTCATTTCCGAAACAGTCCTAAGTGACAGTTTGATAAAGAAATATAAAACTTTTCTTTGTTATACCCTCTCCGGAAAATAATCGGATACAAACCGTATTTGACTTTATCGTGAACTGGTTCCCTGTACTGAACAATGAAACCAACATGAACGAAAAGGAGAAATTTGGTTGCCAAGAAATATTAAGCACATTGGGATTAGACGAGCTTTTGTCTCTCTCAAATACAGTCACAAAGAAACTGGTAAAAGTATCTTCAAAGCCAGGTATGGAGGAAACAATGACACTGTGTTTCCCAAGTTGTTGGGGCGAGTCAAGCGCTTCTAGTCTTGTGGCATATGGTTATCTATCCGACTTTCGTTTCAAAGCCTTTATCATCCTATATTTATCTTTTACTTAACTTATATTTTATATTTACAATTCTTTGAATTTTTTTATTCTTTGAATTTTTTTTTATTACTTTGTGACACGAAGCCAGCACAAAATAAAACATTTCATAATCTTCAATGGGGTATAAGCGGGAAGCGGGATTGGCCTTTTTCAGCAAGCGGGAAACAGGATCGTGGCAAAAAAGTGCATGTGAAAACGGGAAAGGATGTCCAGCGTGAAGCGGGAATTGCTGAAAATTGAGCCCGTGAAACGGGAAAAAGATTACCTCTGTAAGAGTCTTTGTAAAATATTTTCCCGCTCGGGAAATGGGAATCTGCAGAAAAATTTTCGGGAAAGGGACCCCCATCGATACCCCCTTCAAATTAAAAATACATGAGTTCACACTTGGCATTTTGTCTCCGAATGACCTCATATTTGTCATTTTGACATTGAACAATCAAGTTTTGAATTTTACTTCTATGATGTAGAAATTCCGGGAACCTGTATGAAATAAAATTAATGCCAATATGGCGGATATGTCTATCGCATGGCAGACGCAGAAGAATTTCCGACTTTGGTTGGTTATATGCTATGATTGTCTTCTATAAGTCTTTTTGTTGGACAACTGATGACAGCACACCAGTGATCCAGTTTTCAAAAAAGGGATCCAATGAGGTTTCAGAAAAAAGGGGTCCAATGAGGTTTCAGAAAAAAGGGGTTCCAGTCTACTTATTGCCATTTTTTGTCAATTTTATCAAAATTCCGCAAGAATTAAAAAAAAAATCCAAAAAGGTGGTTCCAACCCCCCGAAAACCTGTTCTTGATACTCCAATGCAGCAGTTGTAAGAACACTTTGCCAGTTTATTTTATGTCTGTCGAATATCCCGCATCCATGATACAAACACAGTCACCATGGATGTAGTATTGGTAGACATATATATATAGCAATGAATTCCACTTGAACCAGTGCCATCTTGAACTTACTCTGAGGTATGAGCAAAGCTCATTGTTGAAGGCCTCATGGTGACTTGAGGACAAAGAATGACAACAAAAGCATTATTTTATTGCTTGGTTTTACCATGTACAGTTCAAACAGAGGCATTCAGTTAAAAATAACTCTGGTCCGACAATTTCCACCCTTGTCACCCCGGAATTCACAGGCATTGTCAGTGTTTGTGTGGCAAAATTGTCAATAAAATTTCACCCAAAAAATCTTCGGCAATTTTCTTTGATGTTGGGTCAATTGATAAATGCCGGTGAAAGTCGGACTTCCACCAGAATTGTCGGAGTGTTAGTGTCCTATTTGTCTCTTCAAAAAAAAAATTCAAGTTTTAGGCTAATATCAAGAAAAAAAAAAAAAAACTCGTTGACAACCGGGTTTCGTGTGACTTCCCTTTCAAAAATTGTATTTCGGAATGTATTAATAAATGCCACGTATAAAAAAATACAATTGGATGGCTTCGACGAAACATATACCTATGTAAAAATATCTCCTCAATTTCCATTTGACCAAGAAGAGTGGGTTAAAACATGTCTAATTTCAAATGTAAGCATCCGTAGATTCTCTTACTGACATGCTAGAATGTTGCACGAAATTGAAGCATGGAATTTCTATTTTTATGACCAATCAAAATACAGTTGAGTGGATTCCCCTTAAAAATAGGATCGCACGTATTGTTTGTGACAAAAATAGGAGCCAAAGATGTGGTCCCTTCCAAAATTCGCTGAGGCATTTCAGAATTAAATTATTATCTCAGCAAAAAGGAACTTTTATACTCTTTCGGATAAAACACATATATCATGTATATGAAGATGTTAGCATAAAAAATGAGAAAAGTTATCTACTCAATAAAGAATTTCACCGTCTGTTGAGCATGGCATCGTGTAAAAAAAAAAGATAAATGCTTTTATGGAATGTTTTAAGTAATTCTTGGAACTGAATATTCACTGAAATATTCCCTGCAAGGATTTGTGAATATTGATTTTCTCTGAAGCTATTTTTTGTTTGATATTCAAAGTTATTAATAGCGTGCTATTTATAGGTCGTCACTCACAAAGATTAACCTTGACCTAACAAAACCAAATTACGCAATTTTAAGGCTGATATTCGTGTAAATTATTTAATAAGTAACAAATTATTTTATATAATATGATCTTTCAACATCTTTGAGTTCTGACAGTCACATATTATTCACAATGTTCATACCAATGAAAAGTTATTTTCTGCCATACGCATAATATTTTTAGAAAAAATATCCTCTCGATCTTCCGACTATTTGAAATATGAAGAGCAAGCTTTTCCAAAATAATAAACTGCACGTAGAGATAATAACTTCGTATACACAAGTAAATAGATATTGACAAGTACAATTAACAACAGCAGGTGAGTTAATCCTCTGTTTATCAGTTTCTCGGACATCCGTGAATGTCGGTGAATGTCAGGTTTGTTGTCGGACATTCACCCCGTTTCACCCACAATCACCGACGTCGGATTTGAGTGATTTTAAACTGAATGCCTCTGTTTGTACTGTATTTGTACAGACTTTGTCTCAAGTCCATTTACTTCATATCCTTTCATTGTTTACATATAATTTCTAAGTCTGTATGAAATTAAGAATAGACAGAAAATTTTCCTTTGTCAAGTCGAGTATAAATCAATCAAATAGGCTGATTGTATAATTTTACAGGCTTTTGGATATGTTTATAAAGTCAAGCTCCCGTGCTAGTAACATGGTTATCAAATAATATGCATGACTAACCTTAAATTCTAGACTCGGTAAAAACACATTTTTTCCAAGTATTTTCATTTGGTTCTGGAGCATAATTTTTTCTTTATGAATTATTTTACAAGCTCTTGTAATTCAAGTGCTTGAAATACGAGATGGGTACCAGTTACTGTCCTTATCATAATGCAAAGATGATGTAAAACTGGAGTTTTTACATGTTTTTTAAGTATTTAGAAAAAATCTTATTGATCAGGAGTCATTTAGGGTAGATAGACACTAATATTCATAGCCATGAAATTTTGTTGTAGTCAGCACAATTGAAGAACCAATTTTAGTTTGCCTACTACATGTTCTTATTTGAAATCTGTAATAGATAGTGTGGGTAACCATGCTGTTTTTGTCAGGATTGAAATCAAACTTTGCTCAATTTTTGCCATTTTTTTTTTCAGCAAAATTTACAAAGAATGCATGGGGAAAATTTGTCAGCATGTTTTCACTTATTAGAAATGAACTTTTTATCCAAGAGAATTTCACATATTTTTTGTAAATGAATAGCAAATGGTATAATCTATTGGTTACAAAGGAAAAATGTAAATGTCACCATGCATCTGGATTCAACATCATTTTCAGGGAAAGGGAGCTACATGTAATTAGCAGCAAAGTTGGCTAATATGACATTTCACATCTGTCAATTATGACATCACGAAGGAAAAGCCGTCAAATTACTATTCCAGTCTGAAAATCAAACCTTCCCAGTATCTGACTCTTTATTTTTAAATTGCTTGATTGTATTGCACAGCGCAACAGTGTCTATCTACCTTAATCCACTACTATCTGATCATGACTATCAGAAAGTTTTATTATAAAGATGTCCATGATCCCTTTCCACAAACCATATCTCCCAATAACTGTCATTGTGACATTTGTATTTCATGTATTTCAATTGCCTCTCTTTTATTTGTTTCTGGTAGTCCATGGCCATGGCAATTGGGAGAGGACTTTTCTTTGGATGGTGTCCAAGTTTGCCATATTATCTTATGATATTATTTGCCAAACAGGGCAAATCATATTCAATGATAGAATCTTGTCATACATGTACTGTTATAGACTTTTAATGGTTTAGTCCTAGTCACTTAATTACAAGTATGGGTACTCCATTCGCAATTTTTATACAACGCAAAATTTTGAATTTGTATTATATCATGGCAATGTCTGTGGACAGCAAAGCATTAGTTCAAGTCAAATTATTGTTATCATTATCAAATTTAAGGGAGATGTTCCTTGACACACACACTTCAGATGCCTTTTTACCTCACCATGAAGAATTTACATTATCGTACTCAGTGTTGACGGCATCAAAAACTTTAACCTTGCTTGTGGAATCCAGGACATAAGAGCTAGGATTTGGTGTGTGACTTCTTTGTGATGAGAACTTTCTTATATGGTACCATACTTTTAAACATTTTGTAACATGAATTTAGTTTTTTCCTTTGATCTTTTTAAAGAATAAATAAGAGATGACGAGCGCTGATACTCTAAACTGAAACATTTGATGATATTGCATAAAAGGTCAGGTGTGCCCATAGAATTCAAGCGAAAAAAGCCATGCAATATCCAACACCGATAGATCGATATATGCAAGGCTTAGGACCGCCCCAAAAAGGAAAGGTCCGTCTCCAACGATTCAAATGTTTCACCTACAAATTCAAAAAATAATTCAGATCAATTATAAAAGGTTTTATTGTGAAAAAAAAAGACGACAACCACTTTTTTATACGTGAAAGTTAAATGTTTTTATGCCCCCAGATTGATGATCGGGGGCATATTGTTTTTGTCCTGTCTGTCTGTTTGTCTTTGCATCCGAAACTTTAACCTTGGCTATAACATTTGAACTATATGAGGTAGACTTTTCATACTTGGCAAGTGTATAGGTCTAGTCAAGAGGAACATTATAAACATGCAAAAGAAAAAAAAATACCCCGGTAGATCAGGTCAAAAGGTTAAAAAGGGCTAAAATTGGTTGTTTTCACATATTTGACCGTAGAATCCTTATTATTTATCCTATACAGACAGGGTTTGTTTTATGTTATTGCTAATAAAATTGCACAACTGTTGAATGTCTACAGATTTGTGGTAGCATTTACTGTTTTTGAGAAACAAGAGGTCCAAAGGGGACAAACGAAAAAAAAATGAATTTTTAAATTTTTTGTCAGATCTTGATGCATTATTTTTCTGTAGGTTTTTTATAGCATGTTTAAACAGATATTTCTCTAAAGAGAGCAGACGCACTGGGTGTCGTATGGAAGGCTAAATTTCCTGCCCCTACCCATTTCTCCCCTTTTCCAGTGGCAATCAAAAGTCGTTGCCCCGGTTGTCCCTTCCACCTTTATTTCTTTCTTCTTTTACTTACAATTTGTTTTGAATTGATTAACTTGTTCTCGTCCTGATATAGCTGAAATATTGCTCATTGGACGTTAAACTCTAACTAATCAATCAATTAAACAGATACTTTTGACAATTAAAACCATTTCAATAAACAAGAGGCCCAAAGGGGCTTCATCTGTTTCAGAATAAAGGGGTTAAATTGGGTGTTTTATGGAAATAAACAACTTTTGAACTATATAAGATAGACTTTTAATAATACTTGGCAAGTGTATAGGTCTTGTCAGGAGGAACATAGATATGCAAAAAAATTAGGTCAAAGGTCAAGGTCACAGAGGTCAAAAAGGGGTAAAATTGGGTATTTTCATATATTTTACTGTAGAATCTTGGGCATATGTAGTGTTTCACAAACACTTTTGGGTCGTTTTAACCTGGATATGGGATGTTGTCACCTTGACATTTACCCCATTTCCTTTCTTTTTCATACATCTTGTTTTTAAATACAAGTATATTCAATTAATAACTGTTGCCCCTTTTACGGAAATCCTTTCAAAAGTATATCATTCAAGATGATTAGATGTCCATTTTGTAAGGTCAAGTTCAATTAAAATCAAACCTTACATCGACAAAATTACGAATCCATTTTAAAAACTATGATATTTCGGTATGCTTCACACAAGTATCCTGAAGTACATTTCCTCCATATTCTCTTTTTAATGAAAAAAAAAAAACATTTGAAATAAATTATCCAAGATGTGCATTTGATGTAAGCTGCTCAACAAACATATCTAGGTTGTTGATATTAGTATGTTGCTAAAATCGGGTGCTAATAACTATTCGTCCCAGTAGGAAGACAATTAGTCTGTGAAGGTTTTATTTATAATATTCAGTGTCATTTATTCCTTAAAAATAACTTGATACCGAAGTTAACGTAAATTTAACATTATTCAGTATATAGAATATTGTTTGAAGGTGTGTGATCTGTGAAAACTGGAAAACATTACCATAATCGAGGAGCCCAGGAGAACAAGGGTGGGGGAAGGGAGATAGGGGTAGGGAGAAAAGGGACAAGACCAGGAGAAATTGGCATGAGAAAGGAGTAAAAGGATGAGAAAAAGAAGAAAGGCATCAACCTGGCCGTCCTGCCACAATGAGAGAGGTAATTCATTTACGGATCAAGGGGTGGGGGTTGAAACCATTTTTTTGAAAAATTGATGGTAAATTTCGTGCAGAATTTTGATAAAAATTGTGAAAAAATTGCAAAAACTGCCAGAAACTCCATTTCTCTGAAACCTTGTTGGAACCCCCTTTTTCGAAGGATGGATTTGCCAGTGTGTCATAATTATTAAGACTTGCTCATTATTTGGTCAGGTTGAAAACAGTATTTGTGGGCAAAAGTCCGCACAAAAAAACCTGAATTATCAATTTAAATCCAGTTGAAAAGTCAATCCAATTTATTTACCGACACAACAGCTCATAATAATACTGTCCATGGTCCTGTGTGAAAAGAGGAAATGCAGCCATGGTTGTAAAACTCTTTCGTGTGTAAAAATAACACCTCCTTTTACAATTATCATTTCTTCTGATTGGATTGGCGTCAATCAAGTCATTATAATAAGCACCACCCACTTATTTTTCATTGGTGGGTTCATGTTACAAATAATTTATAGCAACGCCTATATATATATATAGCCACTCGTTATCCAAATAAACTTTCTCACGTTCGTGTTTGAAAGTTTATTTGTCAAACTCGTAGGCTTATGCTATAAATATAACTTGACCCTGATCATGCCCTTGTAAGGCAATTTAAAAAAAAAAAAACTTGTCTCTGGAAGGAATGCTTTTAATGTTAAGGTGTTCATATTTGGTATATAGAACTTTACATTAATGAGAGCTTTCTAGCAGTACCATATTTGTAGACATTTTGATCTTGACCTTTACATGAGGGCAAATTTTAAAAGACTTAAACCTTGCTTCTAGAATTAAGTGGTAGGATGTTCATATTTTGCATGAGACTTTCTTGTTATAGGCTTTTGATGGTACCATATTTGTAGACAATGTGATCTTGACATTGCCGAGAGGGCAATTTTTTAAAAACTTTAATCTTGCTTCTAGAAGTTAGTGGTTTACTGGTAGGATGTTCATGTTTGGTATGTGACTTCCTGATGATGAGAGCATTCTGTTGGTACCAGATTTGTAGGCCTGATGATGAGAGCATTCTGTTGGTACCAGATTTGTAGGCAATATATGAATGACCTTAAACTTTCCCTCAGGACAATTTTTAAAAGATTCTAACCTTGCTTCTAGATAGTAGAGACATTTAGTACAGTCAAATACCTAACCTGTATGAGTTATTACAGAAAAATAACATGCATGTGTTATTACTAAGGGAAAAAATTGATAACATATGTATGTTACATGCTTAAAATAGGCATTATGCAGTCATAGTTTTGTTATAAATGTATACCATTTTATTATTACCATTATTGTCTATCAGCATGGTAGGAGTTAAAATCATAGGACTTTTCATAGTTTGCCAATATTGCAAAATATACCTATGTTATTACAGGAAAAGTATGCCTGTAATAATAGAAGGGTGTTATTACAGCTACTCTGCATCACTTAAAAGTGTTTTCCTCAGACCAGAATAATGCCTAATCTAATTACATTTTTATTAATAGTAATGTATGAAAATCAAAGCATATCAATAGGTTCTCCGCAAGTTTCTTAGTAATTCCCAAGTGTCTAATAAACTAATAAATATTTAAGTCACTAAGCATTGTTATTATAACTAAAGTTATATCATTTTAGAGCCTGTTCTCATTGATTAACCATGGTTCATCAAAAATGTTTTAACTTAATTGAAAACTGATTTATCAAGGCTAAATAATTAGTTTCTGCACAAAGGTCTAAGCAATTCCCAAGTGACCCAAATAGGTAATATATTTTAGGTTGCTACATACATATGTTATTACAGAATTAAGAATAAAGAGCAGATAACTCAAAACAACATCTGTAATAACACATGCATGTTATTATTCTGTTATAACTCATACAGGTTAGGTACTTGACTGTAGTAGTAGGGTGTTCATATTTGGTATATGATTTCATTATTATGAGAGCTTTTAGCCTGTACCATATTTAAGACATTTTGACCATAAAACTTTAATTAACATTTTTACATTATTTCTAGACTGTGAACATTCAGGTAAAAGGTGTTAGATTTTTGTACATGATATTCTTATGATTTTAGCTTTCTGGTGGTATCATATTTTAAACCAGGTTTTGTAAGGAAAAATCCAGTTATTAGAATGGTGAAATGGCAGGCGGCAGGCATGAATGGGAGCTGCCAAATAGGCATATCATTTGTCAGGAGTAAATCTCCTACAGTTTTTGAGGTAGGAGTTAAATATTTTGCAAATTATTTGTACATATATCAAAGGTGTGCATGTTAGTTTGATTTTGATTTCTGATAATTTATGCCAAAATTACCAGACATTGAACGTTGAACTTAGTCATTTTTATGTCAAACATCTGCCTATTGGGTACCCCTTTTGTCCAGAGCATATCTCCTACAGTTTTTAAGGTAGAAGGTTCATATTATGCAGATCATGTACATATATCAGAGATGTGCATCTTACTTTGATTTTGATTTCTGATGATTTATTTCAAAATTTCCAGTTGTTGAACTTAATCATTTTCAGTCAAATATCTGCCTATAGGGTACACTGTTTGTCTGGAGCAAATCTCCTATAATTTTTGAGATAGAAAGTTCATATTTTGCAGATTATTTGTACATATATCAAAGGTGTGCATGTATTTTTGATTTTGATTTCTGATAGTTAATGCCAAAATTAACAGTTGTTGAACTTAGTCATTTTAACGTCAAATATCTGCCTATAGGGTACCCCTTTTGTCGGGAGCAAAACTCCTACAGTTTTTAAGATAGAAGGATCATTAGACCATATATCAAAGGTGTGTATGTTACTTTGATTTCAGATAATTTATGCAAAATTTCCAGTTGTTGAACTTGCCCCGGTAGTCATTTTTACGTCAAGTATCTGCCTATAGGACACCCCTTTTGTCTTTAGCAAAACTCCTATAGTTTTTAAGATAGAAGGTTCATATAATGCAAATCATTTGAACATATATCAAAGGTGTGCATCTCACTTTGAATTTGTTTTCTGATAATTTATACAAAAATTTCCAGTTGTTGAACTTTTTACGTCAAATATCTGCCTATAGGATACCCCTTTTGTCCTGAGCAAATCTCCTACAGTTTTTGAGATAGAAGGTTTATATTTGCAGCTGTAAAAGCAGAAATGTTCGTAGGGGATTAAATTTCGTTTATTTCGTGTGCAAGGGTTATCAACGAAATTAAATCCCAACGAATTTAATGCAAGCAATAGTAATTACTGTATATTTAATAAATTCCACGAAATTTTGTCCACACGAAACAGATCTTTAGATTAAATCCACGAAATTTTATCCCCATGAAAATAAATGATTATACAGTATATCAAAGGTGTGCATGATACTTTGATTTTGATTTCTGATAATTTATGCCAAAAATTACCATTTGTTGAACTTAGTCATTTTACGACGAATATCCGCCTATAGGGTACCCCTTTTGTCCAGAGCAAATCTCTGATTTTGAAATAGAAGGTTTATATTTTGCAGATCATTAGTACATATATCAAAGGTGTGCATGATATTTTGATTTCTGATAATTTTTGTCAAAATTACCAGTTGCTGAACCAAGTCAATTTTATGTCAAATATCTGCCTATAGGGTACCCTATTTGTCAGGATCAAATCTCCTACAGTTTTTGAGATAGGAGATTTATATTTTGCAAATCATTTGTACACATATCAATGGTGTGCATGTTACTTTGATCTTGATTTTTGATCATTTATGCCAAAATTATCAGTTGTTGAACTTAGTCATTACTATGTCACATATCTGACAACCAGTCAGGGGAATTACTTGAATAAGTGATTTTCAAAATCACTTGAATAAGTGATTTTCAAAATCACTTGTTCAAGTAAAATATTTTAGTAAAATAAGAGTTGTCTTTCTTCTTTTTCAGCAAAAATCACCTATTTGAGTATCTGAAATTAACAACTAAGAAAAGTGATTGAAGTTTTGCTTTGAAATTTCATAAATCCATCACTGCAAAATCGAAGAATATTCCTAGATTGATTGATTGATTGAATATTGTTTAACGTCTACTCAGCAATATTTCAGCTATATCAAGACGAGAACAAGTTTATTAATAAATAATCACTTTGGGGTATGAAAAGGGCCATGGGACGGGAAATTCGGACTGCCACTGGAAAAGTAGGGTGAAATCGTCAAGGGCGGGGAATTTAGCCTTGTAGCCGATCACCTACGGACCACCCCAAAGAGAGCTTGCTACAAGGGTTCTTTAACGTGCAGGAAGCGTGGCATTTCTTCCAACACGTGGACCTGAGTTTACATCCCATCCGAAAGATGGGTTGTGTATTTATTAATCCCGCACAACCACGGAATGGGTCCTATTTCTATATCCCGGGACCCTCGGGGTCAGCCTCCGTTTAGGAGGGGTCACACCCCGCAAGCCGGAGATACTGGGTCCTATTTCTATATCCCGGGGTTCCCTCGGGGTCCTCTGTTAGGATGGCTCATACTCCAAGCTCAGAGGATGCTGCGGGCCTATTCTTCAGCCGGGACCGCGCACGGCGGAATATTCCTAGATAAAACCATTTAACCTATTTTTTTTTCCCATTGAATAACATTTTATGGTTTTATTGGTGTTTGTATATTTTTGTATGGAAATCACTTGTTTAAGTAACCATCAACCAAAAAAATCACCTGATTTAGTACTGGTAATTACCCATCTGACCCTTGGGATTTCAGCAGTAGTGAACATTGAAATTTTCACCACGAACATGTTTATTTTATTGCATAATCTGATAGTTAATACATTGAAGTTATCAGGAAAATTTGCCATGGTGTCTGGAAAATTCTATTTCATGGGTTATTAACATTGGAAGTTTACCATTACTGAGCTGAATTTTGCAATAAAATCAAGAAAATAAGAAAGATGATGCAGTATTAATACAGATATTTTGTGTTTTTCAAATGGTCCTGGCTGCTTCTTTCATGGAATACCCATTGAATTTTTTTAATATTTCAGATAAGGAAAATATTTGATAAAAGCCTCCCCTTCTCATCAAAAGCTAAAAGAGGGCAAAATACTACTTAAATGAGTGATTAAAAATCACTTATTTAAGTAATTCCCCTGACTGACAACAGAGTAACCTATTTTGCAGAGCATGATGTCGCTTGCAACAGTTTCCTGTAAATTTAAAAAAAATATGTCACTTCAAAGGAAGGTTAAGCATTGCAGATTGTAAAAAAAAGTGTACATTTCCGACACAGGTGCTTGAGGACAGGACCCTTGTATTGGGCCCCTATGCCCCATAGAAAAAAAATTTCAAAATTCCACTGGAATTCCAGTGGAATACCACTGGTTTAGCAAGTGGCTTTCATTGGAATTACCACTGGATTCCACTGGAAACCAGCGGTAAAAAATGTCTGGTATTCAGTGGATTCCACTGGTTTTCCAGTGGCAATTCTACCAGAATCCACTGGTTTTTTCAGTGGAATTCCACTGGAATCCAGCGGTAAAAATTGTCTGGAATCTGGTGGAATCCACTTGTAATCCAGTGGCAATTCCACTGGAATCCAGCGGTAAAAAATGTCTGAAATTTGATGGATTTCACTGGTAGTCCAGTGGCAATTCCACTGGAATCCAGCAGTAAAAACTGTCGAATTCGATGGATTCCACTGGTATTCCATTGGCAATTCCACTGGAGTGCCAGTGGTACGTGGTCCCCCCTTTTTATAATATTTACTCCATTTTTCAATATTTGCTATTTATTTGTGCTATTTTGTACTAATATAACATTCATCTATCATCAACTTCCTATTTTACTATCAATGTGACTTTCGACCTATTCGGATGTTCAGGATTAACCTATAAATTGTACTGTACTGTACTGTCCATGTAAAAGAAAACCTGGTGTGCTGTCACATTGACAGCTTTCCTCTTGTTAGACTTTTGACCTTGACTTTGCCGTTTAGGTAATTTTTTAAATACTTTAACCTTGCTTCCATAATGTAGACATTTAACATGTTTAATGGTAGGGCGTTCATATTTGATAATTTGTTATGATGAGAGCTTTCTGGCTGTACCAAAATGGTAGACTGCATCACTTAAAATGCAAAAAGACTCATGTTTATTGATCAAACAGGAAATAATTGATAAACATTACACTAATATAAGCAGAGTGATATGTCTATCACAATGATTTATCACGGTAGGTCTCTGGCTGTACTGTACATCCAATGATTGTTCCTAGTTCTTCATTGTATTGATACATTTTGTACTTTGTTGTCTAAAATGTTAAAGAAGGAGCATTTTTAACAGAAGTATGTCAAATTTATTCCTGTCAATAACTGCTTCATTTGCTCTAGTTTTGTGAAATATTGACAATATAATTTCAGGGAGGAAAAGGAAAATAATTTACTTACCTCCCTTACGAAATGGTGCTAACATTTTGCATATATGCTGCTCACGTTAGATCTAACGTTAGTTTCTAACATGATTGCACGTAAGGTTTTTAACATGCAAATTAGGTGAGCATTTATGTGAGCAAATAATTTTGCACGTATGAAACTTACCTAATTTGCATGTTAAAAATCTTACATGCACTTGCTCATATTAGTTCTCATCAGTCAAGGGTGTAACCTATTCAAGTTATCAAATGAAGTGCTTTTGTGTAACTGAATTGAGTGATCATGTATTTTCAGCAATAACTTATTTAAGTTATCAAATGTTGATTTCTTGAAAATGTCCAACTTTGATTACAAATTTCTTTATGATAAAGATTTTTTTCAAACAAACAATAGTTTTCCCATATGGTTTGGAATCTTATCTGTGTAATTACCTATCAATTATAAATGCGTAAAGAGAGGAAATACATGCGCCAACCCCCATAAAGATTGGACCCTTGGGAAATTAAATCCCAATTATCTTTAATATGGTTCATCAAAATCAATTAGACAGGCCATCATTAGATTGAGGTCAATTTGAACTACTTAATACATGTGTAATAATAGACTTAACTGTGACCAATAAGTAAGAATTTCAACAAAACTGAATATAATGTAAAAAAGACTTCAATAACTGAATGAAGTTATCAACAGAGTAATGTCCCTTGATTAACAAAACAGTAACTCATATAGGTTATTGCTTCATAACTGGTATAAGTTATTTTAAAAATGTCAGTAATTCATAGTAACTCATTTAAGTGATTTTGGTGATAACTTATTTAAGTTGCACCCCTGACTGCTCATATGAGCATTTCCTTATATGTCACTTCGAACAAAATGCATACGTGCAACATGTGAGCAATTGCTCATATGAGCAATTCTGATGAAGTAGTATGTATGTCATGTTGACCTAAAGTAAAAAATTATGTGTGCACATTTAACCAACAGAAAACATGTGAAAACATTTGAATTGTAATGTTTGTGTGTCTTTTTTTAAAATTCATATTAAAAAAGTAAGATTATTTTGCTTTATCCCCATATTGTTAACTACAGCTTGCATTTTATATTCTACAAAAAAAAAAAAAAACATTCAAAAATATAATCCTAAATAAATGCATTTAAACACCAGCAGACTACTTAAAACAATAATAAATATCCATGTCAACTATGAATATTTTTGGTTTAAAATATTGAAACTTTTAATACATTTTAATTTTGATAATTAATTTTTGCTACTTTTGAGATGCAGAATTTAAGGCAACAAAATTGGTCAGTTTAATATCATATAACTTAGAATTATTTGGCCTGCATTTCTGTCTTGAACCCAACAAAATAATGAAGAAATTCACACTTACCACTATGACAGAATACAATTCATCCTTTAAATACTATATTATCTCACAATTTCAACTTTTAAAACACTGAAACTATCATCATGTACCACCACACAATTTTGGCTCCAACTGATTTGAAATAGATCACATGGTTTCATTTCAATTAGATCAGTGAAAAGCTTTAACTGTTGGAGAATATGACAGGATTAGGTTTCAAGCATCTTTGTAACACTGACATTTACTAACATAATGCTCATATGAGCTTTTTGGTGATTGTTAAAAATTCTTTGGATAAATTTCTAACATAATGCTAACATGTGAATAGTTTGCTAAGATAATAAAATCAAATTGCACATATGAAAATAATTGCTCACTTGAGCATTTTATGTTAGGAATTCTCTGCACATATGAACTACTATAATGCACATATGAACAAACTAATTTGCATACATTTCTAATGTGAAAGGTGTTAGTTTCATATGTGCAACTTATGAGCTTTTGTTAGCATTTTCTGTACGGGCTACCAACTACCGAACTTCATGGGGTCTGGATAGGGCTCTGACAAATCAAATTTTAGTAAGTTGATCTCAGCTCTTGCAGAGTATTCTCTTTAATAGATTTGATATCACATCTGAGAGAGCTGACCAATAAAATATCATAATGATCTTGTTCATGTTGTTTATAGGGTAAAATATCCCTAAATCATCTAGAGTATGCCTTTTGATTACATTACAGCACTCAAAAATTAGGGAGTTTGTAATAATCACTGTGCTTGTGAAATTAAAGCTGGGAGTGTTTGTATGTAATGCTTGCTGAAAGCTCAGCAGAACATATGTAAAAGGTACAAGCATGACAAATATGAAACTCTGCATGATTTAAGGATATGAAGTTTTGGAGTGTGTTGAAGGTTCTGGATTTAGTCTTATGCCCTAGGACCAAATTAAAGATTAAATTTTTTTTATGATATGCAAAAATTAACGAAATCTTTCAGACCATTTGGGCTTGGAAGCTGAAATTTGGCAAACGACTCACATTTTACAGGGCAATTTCACAGGAGTGTTGAAAATTTAATTTGACCCAAGCCCTATGGGCATGAACTTCATGGGTAAAAAATACCACCTTTCTCATCTCGGTTCAGAAAGAATATTCAGTTTAAAACATCCAATTTTGGTAACTTAAATTCGTGGAACTCTCAAACATTGTTAAAGACCTGTTGTTTGTTTGTTTGAAAATTCTTCCTAGCAACCATATTGTTGATGTGGAATTATAAGGTCGTAAGTGGTACTTAAGACCTTTTTCACTTTTTATCATATTTTGACTCTGCTTCCTAAGCTCCATTATTATTTTACACTGGGTTCCTGTTAAACCCTATTTAAGTAGCTAAAATATTCAAAGGTCGTATCTACACTTTTTCTACAGTTGGATTAAAAGGTTGTATCTGCATGTATTATTAAAAAAAAATATTTTCCTGCCACAAGTTACAAGGTCTCAACTGGCACATACGACAAAACATTTCCCTTCTTACTCATAAGTGTAAAATTGCAGTTACGATCTTTCAGTTTTATGGCAACAATATACTTTTTTGAACTCCATTCAGTAAGAAAAGTCAGTTTTAACAAATCAAAACAAAAAATTTTTTCCAACTTTGGTAACTATCCTGGAAATTTCAGAGACATCTAGCATGTCTACCGGTACTTTTTGGTAATTTACCTAGCTTAAATCTGTGTTCAATAAGAATAATCAGTTTAAGCAATGAAATTTCTGAAAATGTTAAATCCAAATTTAGTTACTTTCTTGGAACTCCCAGAGACAGGAGAAAAAAAAAAAAAAAAAAACAAAAAACAAAAAAAATCCAAAAAACAACACAAACAAAAAAAAGAAAAAAAACCATGAAAAATCTTCTGTAACTAAAAATATTACACTTGCTTAATATGCTAAAGTTTTCTTAAAACATTTATGATTCTCATTCCTACACTTTGTCAAAACCAGGGCAGTCTTTTGCAATGGTCCAAAAAAAGGAACAGGGGATTACATTTATCTATGATTAGCCTTTTTATACCCCGCCACACGTAGTGGCGAGGTATTATGTGATACCCTCAGTTGTGTGTCTGTCTGTCCGTCCCCCGAAGGTTTCTGACTGATAACTTGTGAACTAATGAACATAAGGTANTTTACCACAAAACTCAGGTCAAGTTCGATTTCAAGATCAGAGGTCCAAGGGGTTCTGGAGTTATGCCCCTTGAAACTTTGAAATTTTGCAAATTTTAGGGTTTCCGACTGATAACTTGTGAATGAAATAATATATTGAGACTTTGTATATAACTTGTTTACCACAAAACTCAGGTCAAGTTCGATTTCGGGTTCAGAGGTCCAAGGGATTCTGGAGTTATGCCCCTTTAAACTTTGAAATTTTGCACTTTTAGGGTTTCCAACTGATAACTTGTGAATGAAATTATATATTGTCTTCAAACTTTTTATGTAACTTGTTTACCACAAAACTCAGACCTAGTTAGACTTTTGGTTCAGAGGTCCAAGGGGTTCAGGAGTTATGCCCGTTTGAACATGTTGAAACTTTGCAAATTTTAGGGTTTTTGACTGATAACTTGTGAATGAAATAAAATACTGTCTTCTAATTTGGTATGTAAGTTGTTTACCATAATACACAGGCCAAGTATAATTTTGGCTTCAGAAGTACACAGGGATCTGGAGATATGCCTCTTTAAACTTTGAAATTTTGTGAAACGTGGCGGGGTATCATATAATGCACCATTACTATTTAATTGAAATGTGTGCATTTGAAATGTTGATTAAGGATAACTCCTGATTGGTTATATCAATAAGCTGTGTGAGATACAGTATGTAAATTTAAGTTCTGGAAATTTGTTTATCAAGTGCTAAGAAATTAGATATGTTTAGGTATAAATTGTTAAACTGTATTCTTTCAAATGAAAAATTGTTGTTTAATTGGAATATAACCGATAACAGTTTATGTAATTTTTGTGACACCAGCGACGAAAGTCGCTGAAAGCGAGACATAGGTATTACTTTCCGGCGGCTATGGTGGTGTT
Organism: Modiolus philippinarum; assembly: GCA_002080025.1. Classification (NCBI taxonomy): domain Eukaryota; kingdom Metazoa; phylum Mollusca; class Bivalvia; order Mytilida; family Modiolidae; genus Modiolus; species Modiolus philippinarum. The sequence goes on from MJUU01021520.1 coordinate 60,109, forward strand.
GTAAACTTTTTCTAAAACCTTAATAACTTTTTAATTGTAATGGATGCACAGATCAGCTTTAGTCTACAGATGCCTTAGGTTACGAGCTTTCCAGCATCACATGTTTCAGATGACCTTGACCTTGTCTTCATGGTTCAATGACTCCATGAAAATTGCGACATAGTTTCACATTCAAGTCCTTTTCTCTGTATTTGTAATGCATAGATCCATTATATTTAGTGTATTGATGCATCTTAGTGGTACATGCCAGTCTGCCACTTTTCAAGTGACATTGACCTCATTTGCACGGTTCAGTGACTTTGTAAATATTGCAACATAGTTTTCTGAGCCATTGTAATGTGTAGAGATACCATATTTGGTGGAATGCTTCATTTTAATGTGTACATGCCAGTCTGATACCTGTCATGTTACCTTGACCTCAATTTTATGGTTCAGTGACTTTGTTATTATTTTTACATTTATGTCCAATCTCAGCTATTAAAGCTCCTAGACTCTTCATATTATTTTTATTGTTACATACTNATGGGTAGATGTCAGTCTGACCCTTGTCAACCCCTGTCAGAGTCTCATGAATAATTCATGAATATGCATGAACATTTCATGAACTGTTCATGAACAGATTTCATGAATAGTTCATAATTTATTCATGAACATTCAATGAACAATTCATGAACTGAAAATCAACATGAAAGTTCATGAACTGGAATGTTCATGAACTATTCAGGAAGAAAAAAGTTCATGATCTTTTTTGTTAATGAACAATTCATGAAGGATGAGAGTATCTGTTTTCATGAACTATTCATGAACAATAATGATCATGAACTTTTCTCTTCATGAATTGTTCATGAACAATTAAAAGTCATGAACATTCATGTGAAATTGTTCATCAAATGTTCATGAACTATTCATGAACTATTCATGAAATATATTCATAAATAGTTCATAAAAAATCATGAACATATGATGAATCCTTCAGTATATTCATGAACATTCATATCGATTTCCAGTTTATGAATACATAATGATTAGTCCTTGGAGGGCAGATTTTCCATAAGGTTTTGGATGGTCTTCATACTAATGTCTTCGCTAATGGATCCTGTAATGCATTCCAACAACTTTGACAGGCTTTACTCTGACTCTTTAACTCCACATATATAATATGTATTCACCTCATTATATATTGAAGAATCTATT
>MJUU01021520.1:105148-115654 GCA_002080025.1 Modiolus philippinarum
CAAGTGGTATTTAAATATACTCTACAAATTTAGATTCGACACTACTAACATTTCGACGAAACTCCATGAAGGCATCATATTTTTTATAAAGATAAGGCTTCTCAAAAACAATGTTTTAAGATGGTACCTTTCAATTACTGCAATCAAGTACCATTAGCACATGCACAAAAGAGAATATACAATAGTTCAATTCTTAACCAAACTACCAATACTGAACCATTTGTAGATTTTTTTCATTTATTTCCAGTGAAAAGTGATTGTTTCACTTTTTAACATTTAATTTGTGGTCTTCTTTGGTGTTACCTATCCTGTAATTCTGCACATTCTATTTAAACATCGTTTGATTTGACTTGGAAAAATTATTAACTGAACTGAAGAAAGATCATCAAAATATGGTCTTTCATCCATTGCAGGCGTTCGACTGTTCGTTAGACCCCCGTTGTGCATGCGTTCCGCATACTTAAAAAAAATAATAATGGTATGTCCTGTTATACTTTTTGTATGGTGCATATACGTCATTAGTTTCCCGTTTGTTGAAAATCATCTGGCGTCTAACAAGAGAATTTCTGCAAATTCTTCAGCAAGTGCTACCGTTTTTTTACTAAAATTTAGAAGTTTTCGAACATTGGCAAGAACGTTAAAGTGTGACAGGGCCAAAAATATCAAAACCGTAACGTCCGGTTCGTCATCAGCGTCGAGTAGAATTACAAGTGGAGATTTTGGGAGAATGAAGGCATTAAAAAATTGAAGTCAGTGTTGCCGATCCAATCAGACCGCTCCTAAACTGGCAAAATTTCCATATTAGAATTGAAATAAATCATGTCTGTTCGATGCTTTGCTATTTTATTATAGACTTTTGTTTTTGTTTGTGTTTTNTTAAATATTACAAAAAGAACCTCGACCCCACAAGGTACGGCGACAATAATTTATCTTTTTTTATTGTCTCTAGTACAAACTCTGTACAAACGTATTGGAGACCTACTTCAAACTGGGTGGTCGCAGTGGAGTCGTAGAAAGGACGTAGTTTGAAAGTGGTAAAGACGTGATGAACGCAGAAGAAACGTAGTAAGGACTTGATAGACCTACAAGGAACTTGGTCATAAACTTTAAAGACGTATCGCGATCTTAGCACTGACGTAGAGAAATCGTTGTAAAAACTTTAAAGCTATATTTTTATCCCGTTTTCACTACGTTCCAGAAAGTTTTAAGAATGTACTAAGATCTTGATGGTCTTTGTCCCAGTGTGACGGGGGTTTTAATGAAACTTATGCAGTAGCTTATTTACATATTGTAGATGTGCACCATGCACTTTGTTAACCAATAATTCCCCTTTTTCTAGATTTTTGACATGTTTTGGAATTCATCATTTTGGCTCAATGCAAACTATATGGTGACCACCTGGTATCGACTACTCCTCTTAAATCAATGATTGGAATTTCATGAAACTTATGCAGGACCTTTATTTTATATTGTCAATGTGCACCATGTATTTTGTTTTCAATGAATTCATTTTTTCCAGATATTTAAGAAAATTCATGAAGGGGTGGGGGGCTGGGGTATCCGTGGCCCAATAGGCCACAGTAATTCTAGTTATTTCTGAAATTACTGAGCTAATTAGAACCAAGCTTATAGTCACAATGATCAGTAGGCCATGTTCGCTTCCAAATTATATGACAGGTCCATAAGTCATCTAAGATGGTCACCAGTTTGGAACATAATTTAAAATTTGACACTAATGGGAATGCATTCAAAGATTTTGATCTCTGAATGCACTTGTCACTTGGTCACCTGAATAGTTGGAACAAAATTCAATTTAATCAATTACATTAGTCCTTTGGTGGTCCCTTTCAAAACTTATGTTTGATGGGTCTGCACCAAATCCAAGAAGGCCACCAGCAGGGAACAACATTCGATCACATCATGGGATATGCAAACAGGAAACATATCTCTGCCCATGATTGAGCAGAGCAAAATAAGCTTATTAATTTCGTCCATAGAAAAAGTATTGCAGTAACTTTATAGGTGAATCAAAAAAAAAATATATCTGCTACCTAATTGAAAAAAGAAATCATGCAAGGGAGATAATTTGATCAAAGAATTTCATATAGATAACGCAAGTCTAGAGAAACTAATATTTGACTATTAATCTTTCTTATTATTGCATTGATCCCTAATTTTTATGCCCCACCATCGAATGTGGAAGGGGCATATAGTGTTGCCCTTGTCTGTCCTTCCGTCTGTCCGTACCTCCGGTTAAGTTTTGCGTTTAAGTTCATTTCTCAAAAACTATAAGCGGTAGAACAATAATAATAGGTCAGTGGGTAGATCTTTGATAGCACTACATAGTTCACTAGGTAGTTTGACTCTTTGACTTACATTTTATGCTTGAGTGACTTAGTGTTAATTTTTGGTTTAGGTCCATCTACTACACATTACATTATAATGATATTTAATCAAATTAATCACTGGGGTTATATAATGCTATATAATGCTACATAATTCATGCATAACTTGAAAGCCTGATCTATCATGATTTTATGCTTCATCGACTGTAGTTGGGGTTTTGTTAAGATCCATTTCTCGACAAATATTTATCTAAAAATCATCTGTAATATTCATTAAACAAACTGTAACAGCGCTTTCTGATTCCATCACTATTCACTGACAGAGACCTAAATTTATGCCAGTTTACTGAGGTTTTCTGTTGTGATAAATCTATTGGAGAGGCATCCGTGTCTTAAAGACACATTCTCTAGTTATGCAATACAATGATTTTAAAAAATGCAAAATCCTTCCATTTTTACTCTCAAGTTTAAATGGGCAGTGACAACCAAATTTTATTTTACATCTTGAATGATAAAAGTAAAAAGCTGCAAGCAGCTTAGAAGATAATTAATTTCATGTTTTAAAATGAGTTTTTTTTTTAATTAAGCCTATATAGTTATATTTTAACTAGTATATAATAAACAGATAAAGTTAAAGGATTATGTTGCCTAAAACATTGAGCTAGTGAGGTGTTGCTTCTAGAAAATTCTTAATCAACACTTCACTACAAACTTTGTTTACATCGGAAACCAATTTACGTTGTAACGAAGTATTTGATTGGCTGAATGTTCTGTTAGAGAAAGACTGATTGGCCATTTGAACCGTCATGGAGTCCACCTGTTAGTGAAAACCAATCGTGTTTGTTCATGTGAATATATACTCCTTTAATTTTATCATTCTCGACACAATTATTCTCATTTTCAGCCATAAATATTCACTGGACTAAATATTCAAAATGCCGCTTTTGATTCGAGATTACACATGGGACGAAAATGAAAAAATGGTATTCATTACAGTTCCGTTGAAAGGTGTCCGTGCTAACAAAGTAGATCTATTGTCGTCAGAGGAGTTTATAAAGGTTTGTTTATTCGTAAGATACACATGGGACTTTGTCCTCACATGCTACTCGTCAACGGGCTGGTGACTATTCCCTTCTATGCAGACTATGGTGTTGCCCATTCCCTAGATACCATAACGTAACCCTCAGTCCACTACGTTCCCGGGAACATAGTGGACTGAGGGTATGTTATCGTATCTACCCATCCCCCAAATAGAAAATAATTAAAGCTGGAGAGTAGCAGTATGACTTTTATTACAAAATTTTCACCGAGACTGAGTTTAAATTTCTTTTGCCCGTGACAGTCGACCATTCTACCATCTGAGCATACATGTGTATGAAAGAGTAGAGTGACCGTACGTGGAGTCGTACGGTTTAAGATTTTTTTTTAAATCTTGATGTCATGCACAAGCGTAAATCAACTTGAATCATTTTCGGGAATATTGCAGTGGAAACGATCTTTATAGACACCATCAATTTGAAAAGTATAATTGTTTGTTGTAAAGTTATTACACGACTTTTTTAAAGCTCCTACATTGTAGGTGCAGATAAAATCGCCAACTATAGTACGTGGAGTCGTACACCCCTAAAATTTGGTAATTTCGATGCAAAATACACTTTGACTCGTATGATATGAAAGACAATTATTTCAGCTATATTGAAGCAGCTTCTTAGTTTTGATATGCAAAAGATGAGAGTGTGTTCACAACTTATTGAAATACATGAGTGTTGCATTTTTTGTCATTATTGCAGAATATATTGGATCAACACAGTTTTCAGAAAAAAAATGAAATTAACTCTATATCAAACTTCATTTTACTCGGGAGAAACAATACACAATAAAAAAAATAAATAAAAAGATTTTACAATGTAGTTGTCGTCCATACAACATTTTCATAAAATTTCTGTTGTTTCAATGGATGGAAAACTTTGATTTTACGGTTCCAAAGAATCTTCTATCAATTTACTATAAAATTTGTTCAAAAGATACAAGACTTTAAACACTTGGCGTCCGTTCGTCTGTACGTCGTAAACTTTTTTAAAAAAATCTTGTCCTCTGAAACCACTGGGCCAATTTAATCCAAACTTGGCCTGGGTCATCACCAGGGTATGTAGTTTAAAACATGTGTTCGGTTAGTCCCAGGACCAAACAACATGGCCGCTGTTACTAAAAATAGAACATAGGGGTAAATTGCTGTTTTTGGCAAATAACTCAAAAACTGTTGCAGATATAAAAAATCTGACAGTGTTGAATTGTTCAGAATGATGAGATCTATCTACCCTGCAATTTTGAAGAAAATCGGAAAACCAGTCTCAGAGTTACAGCCCTTTTTCAAAATTTATGCATTTTTTATTTTTTATTTCAAAAACTGTAACAGATAGAGGTGAAGTGTAAAATGCAAAAATGTTCAGCATATCAAGTTCTACATACTCTGAAATTTTGAAGAAAATCCAACTGCCTGTGTTGTCGTTATTGACTCTTTTTTCACAAAAAAAAATTCAATGCCAAATGGTTATGGGTTATTTCCCTTTAAATTCTGTTTTCAAAACTTCTTTGGTTTACTTTTCTCTTAAGTTTTAGAGAAATTCACTGCTATCCACTTTAATAAAAATAATTATTTGTTACATAATCAAGAGCCAAAAAGTGTTTTTTGTACCAATTTTTCCATTTTTTTTGCAAAAATACTTTCATAAACTATACTTACATGTATGTCACAAATTAATAATAATTGTATATAATTGTATATTGTGTCATGTAGTAAGATGTGATTGCCCATCATGTAAATATCTCTTCTAGATAAATATTGAAGTAGCATCTTAACTTCAATGCCTGCTTAACTTTATAACTGACCTGCATGGCTATGCCATGGTGATCTACCTGCCATCACGTCCATTGCAAATTTTTCATTCAAACATCTTCTCTGAAACCGCGGGACCAATTGGAACCAAACTTAGGCACAATAGTCCTTAGGTGGCCGCTTTTTAAAAAATGTCTGGCATGTCCGTATCATATCCAAGATGGCCGCCAGCAGGAACGTGGTTTAACATTGGCCCCTCTAGGAAAGCATTCAAAGATCTTCTCTGAAACCACTGCACCAATTGGAACCAAACTTGGTCACAATAGTCCTTCGGTGGTCCCCCTTAAAAATTTGTTCAGCAAGTCCACATCATATCCTAGATGGCCGCCAGGAGGGAACATGTTTTTAACATTGGACCCTATAGGGAAACATATTCATAGATTTTCTCCTCTGAAAGTACATGGCCAATTGGAATCATACTTAGTCACAATGGTCCATACTTGGTCCCCTTTATAAAATGTGTCTGGCATGTCCGCATAGCATCCAAGATGGCAGTCAGCGGGGAACATTGTATAACCTTGGACCCCATGGGAAATCATTTAAAGATCTCTGAAAATACTATGCCAAATGGAACCAAAGTCAGGCACAATGATCCTTACATGTCTTCTTCAAGAAAGGGTACAGTTGGTCTATGCCCCATCAAAAATACAATGTAGCTGCCAGAGGGGAACATAGTTTAATTTTGGATCATATAACATCAGCAAACTTCAAAATGAGACCCTTAAACAGTCAATAAACAAATTTGAAAATGAGAACCTTAAAAGTTGTGATTATTTTGACTTATTGTGTCTGCCAAGACCCAGGTGAGCGATACAGGCTCTTGAGAGCCTCTTGTTCTATTGTTTTATCAAAGCTTTTGTGGGGTAGTTTTAATGAAATAGCCGATTTTTATATGTGAAAAGACATGTTCAGATTTTTGCAGCCGTAATTCATTCTATTTTTAATACTTTCAGTTTTAAAACGAGGCAAACTGGAAACGTGTGTTGCTAGGTAAAGCAACATGTTGTTATCATTTATGCTCAGTCTTATTCAAAATTTTGATCACGATATTAATACATTTTCAGATATACATGTATCAAAAACGTACAGGTCCACGTTCTGTACGACTCCATGTACAGTTACTCTACTTTAAGTCTTATAGCTTGGATACACATGTCAGTAAACTTACATATAATAATATATAATCATGTTTGTAAATTTACTTATTGATCGTTATTGATTTGTAAGCAATTAAAATTAAAAGCTGTTAATTAGATACTGTTTGCAGTTTTGTTGATTACTACTTTAATGCATGGTATTAAAATGTACAATTCCAAATTTCTGCTGGATAAAAAATGATTACGGTTCTATACATTTCTTCATAAAATGCATTTTTAGGGCCCCGCATCGAGATGCTGGTGCCCTATAGTTTTCACTTTGTCCGTCTGTCCGTCAACAATTATTTTGGTCAAAGTTTTCTGGGCTTTTACAGGTGGGAATGATTTCATATTTGATCTGAAGCTTTATGAGGATGAGTTGTACCGTGTAAGCAATTTTCAGGTTTGCCGTGCCACTACTTCCTGTTTGCCGATACTTTAACTTTTTATTATACCACACTATGAATGAAATTTTTTCGTCAAAATTTTCTGGGCTTCCACATGTGGGAATGCTTTCATATTTGGTCTGAAGCTTTATGATGATGAGTTGTACCGTGTAAACAATTTTCAGGTTTGCCGTGCCACTACTTCCTGTTTGCCGATACTTTAACTTTTTATTATACCACTCTATGGATGAAAATTTTTCGTCAAATGTTTCTGGGCTTCTACATGTGAGAATGATTTGATATTTGGTGTAAAGCTTCATGATGATGAGTTGTACCGTATAAGCAGTTTTCAGGTTTCTCGTTCCACTACACCCTGTTTGCTGATACTTGGACTTTTTATTATACCACTCTATGGATGAAAATTTTTCGTCAAAATTTTCTGGGCTTCTACATGTGGGAATGATTTGATATTTGGTCCGAAGCTTTATGATGATGAGTTGTACCGTGTAAGCATTTTTCAGGTTTGTCTTGCCACTACTTCCTGTTTGCCAATACTTTAACGTTTTATTATACCACTCTATGGATGAAAATTTTTCGTCAAAGTTTTCTGGGCTTCTACATGTGGGAATGATTATATATTTGGTTTGAAGCTTTATGATGATGAGTTGTACCATGTAAGCAATTTTCAGGTTTGCCATGCAACTACTTCCTGTTTGCCGATACTTTAACTATTTATTATTCCACTTTATGGATGAAAATTTTTTGTCAAATTTTCCTGGGATTCTACATTTGGGAATGATTACATATGTGGTCTGAAGCTTTATGATGATGATTTAACGGTGTAAGCAATTTTCAGGTTTGCCGTGCCACTACTTCCTGTTTGCCAATACTTGAACTTTTTATTATACCACTCTATGTATGAAAATTTTTCGTCAAAATTTTCTTGGCTTCTACATGTGGGAATGATTAGATGTTTGGACTGAGGCTTTATGATGATGAGTTGTACTGTGTAAGCAATTTTCAGGTTTGCCGTGCCACTACTTCCTGTATGCCGATACTTTAACATTTTATTATACCACTCTATGGATGAAAATTTTTCGTCAGTTTTCTTTGCTTCAACATAGGGGAATGATTTGATATTTGGTCTGAAGCTTGATGATGATGAGTTGTACCTTATAAGCAATTTTCAGGTTTGTCTTGCCACTATTTCCTGTTTGCCGATACTTTAACGTTTTATTATACCACTCTATGGATGAAAATTTTTCGTCAAAGTTTTCTGGGCTTCTACATGTGGGAGTGATTTCATATTTTGTTTGAAGCTTTATGATGATGAGTTGTACTGTGTAAGCAATTTTCAGGTTTGCCATGCCACTACTTCCTGTTTGCCGATACTTTAACTATTCATTATACCACTCTATGGATGAAAATTTTTTGTCAAATTTTCCTGGGATTCTTCATGTGGGAATGATTACATATGTGGTCTGAAGCTTTCTGATGATGATTTAATGGTGTAAGCAATTTTCAGGTCTGCCGTGCCACTACTTCCTGTTTGCCAATACTTGAACTTTTTATTAAACCAATCTATGAATGAAAATTTTTCGTCAAAGTTTTTTGGGCTTCTACAGGAGGGAATGATTTCATATTTGGTCTGAAGCTTTATGATGATGAGTTGTACTGTGTAAGCAATTTTCAGGTTTGCTGTGCCAATACTTCCTGTTTGCCGATACTTTAACTTTTTATTATACCCCTCTATGGATGAAATTTTTTCGTCAAAGTTTTCTGGGCTTCTACAACTGGGAATGATATGATATTTAGTCTATAGCTTCATGATGAGGAGTTGTAATGTGTAAGCTATTTTCAGGTTTGCCACGCTACTACTTCCTGTTTGCCGATACTTTAACTTTTGTACCACTCTATAGATGAAAATTTTTGTCAAAGTTTTCTTGGCCTCTACAACTGGGAATTATTTGATATTTGGTGTAAAGCTTCATGATGATGAGTTGTATCGTGTAAGGTATTTTCAGGTTTGTCATGCCGCTACTTCCTGTTTGTCGATACTTTTAAACTTTTTATTTTAAAATATTTTCATAAACAAATGTTGATAATTTGGTACAAAGGAAGTGACTGCCTATTGCGGGCCCTTTTGCGTTCAGCAGTACCTCTAGTTGGTGCATATCCTTTTGGAATTATCATACGTGCAAATAGCACATTCTTTCCTACAGAGGACTCGATCGAGTATTAAATCTTGTTTGAGTTGACATCCCTAAAACAAACATAAGACCTATAGACGTATAGCTCTGCAGCAAGTAAAACGTTTGCTTTATTTTAGGGTATATTTCACTGCAGATTTTATTTACAACATTGATATATGGTTGACATCAAAGTACAAATTTTGTTTTAAATCAGCTGGCTACATGTAACATCTTCCTTTATGATCATTTTATGTTATATTACAGGTTAGTTTTCCCCCATACTTGTTTGAGTGTTTATTGTTTGCCCCGGTAGATGATCAGTCAAGTACAGCACAAATAGGAAATGGTGCTGTGGTGTTCAAACTTAAAAAACAGGAACCAGGGATGTGGCTGCAGTTAACAAAAGATGACAAAGGTAATACATGTATTTAAGGAAAGTATGAAAATCAAAGGATATAATTATTTATTCATTTGTGAATTTCGAAAATAAAAAAAAAACAGTTTTCAAAAAAGTTCCCTTTTTACTGAACATTGAAAAAGACAAACTTTTCGTTTCAGGTCCAAAATGTTTTTTATGATACATTGTATGTTTAAGCATTTAGTATTTATCCATTGAATGACAATAAGACATAACTGTACAGTTTCATTAAGAGTACTTCAAATGAATTATAAAATGAAATCACAAATGGGACACTTGGCAAAATATTTTAATTACTAAATATTTTAGATAAATTCAGGTGAATTTTGATATATATGTTGTAAATTTCCAAATGAATACCAAAGCAAGAGCCAAAATCATACATCCAGAATACATGGCAATATTAGGATTACATACAGAGAATGTAACAGACGAAGATGAAATAGACAGAACATAAAATAAAAGCCACAAAAAATAAAGCACTCACATTGTGAACCCCAAAAAGGGTAGGCATGACCTGCGTCACATGTGACACCCTTCACATTTTAAGTGAAAATTTCTGTGTAACGTCAAATACGGTATGTGTCAATCCAGTAATATCTCGGGATCTGTTGAAATATGTCCATCTTCATTAGCAAAACAGACACATTGTAACGATCAGTCAATTCGTGATGACGACCATAAAACTTTTTGAGTGACAATAGTAACAGTGATTGAACATAACCCTGGCTATGTAGCTTTTGAGATAGTAATGTTGCTCTATTGACAAAATCGATGTACATATTACATATTATATGAGTGACAATAGCAAATGAGCTGTGAAATGTAGACTTCATATTCTGGAGGTGTGGATATATTACCGGTACTACTCAAAAATGGGAAGTTTACAATTGAAAAGTCAAAATCATTACATTTGTCATAAAATTATACCCCCACTCGCTAGAGAGGGGGGTATACTGGATTCACCTTGTCCATCCGTTCGTCTGTCCGTCCGTCCGTCCATCCGTCCATCCGTTTGTCCGAAAAAAATTTTCGTCGCATTTTTCTCAGCTTCTACAAGAGGGATTGATTTCAAAATTGGTATGCAGCCTCTATATGATTAGTTGTAAGGAACGTCCTATTTTGAGTCCTGT
>MJUU01021520.1:125018-142253 GCA_002080025.1 Modiolus philippinarum
GTATATAGGAATCACCCTGTCTGTCTGTCTGTCCGTCTGTCCACACTTCTTGTAAGTACAACTCCTCTTAAACCACTGGAAGGATTTGATGAAACTACACAAAGGAAGGATACTATATGCAGCTGTGCATGAAGGAATATAATTATTGTCCAAAACCAGGAAGGGGAGATAATTTGACTTTTCATTGATTCCCTATGTATGTGTTACCTTGTAAGCGCAACTCCTCTTAAACCACTGGAAGGATTTTGATGAAACTTTACACAAAGGAAGGACACTAGATGTAGATGTGCATGAAGGAATATAATTATTGTCTGAAACCAGGAAGGGGAGATAATTTGACTTTGACTTTTCGTTGATTCCCTATGTATGGGTTACCTCATAAGCGTAACTCCTCTTAAACCACTGGAAGGATTTTGATGAAACTTTACACTAAGGAAGGACATTATTTGTAGATGTGCATGAAGGAATATAATAATGGTTCGAAACAAGGAAGGGGAAATAATTTGACTTTGACTTTTCGTTTATTCCCTATGTATGGGTTACCTTGTAAGCGCAACTCCTCTTAAACCACTTGAAAGATTTTGATGAAACTTTACACAAAGGAAGGACACTATATGTAGATGTGCATGAAGGAAAATAATTATTCTCCAAGACCAGGAAGGGGAGATTATTTGACTTGACTTTGTTGATTCCTTCTGCTTTGATTATTTTTCAAAGAAATAATTTAAAGCGTAGATATTGTGAAATCAAGCTGTTGGAGAGACACCTTTTTAGGTCACCTGGCCTAAAAGGCCATGTGAGCTATTGCCATCACTATTCGTCCGTCGTCTGTCTTCTGTCCGTCAACAATTTCAAACATCTTCTCCTCTGAAACTGCTGAGCCAAATTAAACCAAACTTGGCCTGAATCATCATCAGGGTATGGCTTCTCAAACTGATGTTCAGTTTGTCCCTCTGTCAAACAACATGGCCGCCATTGCTAAAAATAGAACATAGGGGTAAATTGCAGTTTTTGGCTAATAACTCGAAAACCGTTACAGATATCAAAGATCTGTTACGTATTAAAAATGATCAGCATGATGACATCTATCCACTGTGCAATTTTAAAGAAAATCTGAAAACCTATCTTGGAGTTATAGCCCTTTTTCCGTTAAATTTTCAAAATTTTTGCATTTTTTATTTTTATTTCAAAAAGTGTAACAGATAGAGGTCGAGTGTGATTTGCAAAAATGTTCAGCATATCAAGATCTACCCACCCTGAAATTTTGAAGAAAATCCATAAACTCTTGTAGGAGTTATTGCCCTTTTTTCACCGAATTTTTTTAAATTTTCGTATTTTTCATCTTTTATTTCCAAAACTATAGAAGATGAAGGTTAAGTGTAAATTGATGAAATGTTTCCCATGCTGTGGCGACTTCAAAACTGATGTTGAAAATTGTTCCTTGACCGCAATTTTCAAAATGGCCGCCTAAAAAGGCGGGAAAATTCAACATTGTCCGATTTCAATGAAATTTGGTTTCCAAATAGATATTGATGTTGCGACTTCAAAACCAGTATTGATAATTATTTGTTAACCGCCATTTTCAGAATTGCCACCAAAAAAGACGGGAATATTCAGCATTGTCCGATTTCAATGAAATTTGGTTCCCAAATAAATATTGATGTTGTGACTTCAAAACTGGTGTTGAAAATTGTTCGTTGACCGCCATTTTCAAAATAGACGAGAAAATTCAACGTTGTCCGATTTCAATGACATTTGGTTTCCAAATTGGTCTTGATGTCGTAACTTCAAANTTTGATGAAACTTTACACAAAGGAAGGACACTAGATGTAGATGTGCATGAAGGAATATAATTATTGTCTGAAACCAGGAAGGGGAGATAATTTGACTTTGACTTTTCGTTGATTCCCTATGTATGGGTTACCTCATAAGTGCAACTCCTCTTAAACTACTGGAAGGATTTTGATGAAACTTTACACTAAGGAAGGACATTATTTGTAGATGTGCATGAAGGAATATAATAATGGTTCGAAACGAGGAAGGGGAAATAATTTGACTTTGACTTTTCGTTTATTCCCTATGTATGGGTTACCTCGTAAGCCCAACTCCTCTTAAACCACTTGAAAGATTTTGATGAAACTTCACACAAAGGAAGGACACTATATGTAGATGTGCATGAAGGAAAATAATTATTCTCCAAGACCAGGAAGGGGAGATTATTTGACTTGACTTTGTTGATTCCTTTTGCTTTGATTATTTTTCAAAGAAATAATTTAAAGCGTAGATATTGTGAAATCAAGCTGTTGGAGAGACACCTTTTTAGCTCACCTGGCCTAAAAGGCCATGTGAGCTATTGCCATCACTATGCGTCCGTCGTATGTCTTCCGTCCGTCAACAATTTCAAACATCTTCTCCTCTGAAACCGCTAAGCCAAATTAAACCAAACTTGGTCTGAATCATCATCAGGGTATGGCTTCTCAAACTGATGTTCAGTTTGTCCCTCTGTTGAACAACATGGCTGCCATTGCTAAAAATAGAACATAGGGGTAAATTGCAGTTTTTGGCTAATAACTCGAAAACCATTACAGATATCAAAGATCTGACACGTATTAAAAATGATCAGCATGATGAGATCTATCCACTGTGCAATTTTAAAGAAAATCTGAAACCCATCTTGGAGTTATAGCCCTTTTTCCGTTAAATTTTCAAAATTTTTGCATTTTTTTATTTTTATTTCAAAAAGTGTAACAGATAGAGATCAAGTGTGAATTGCAAAAATGTTCAGCATATTAAGATCTACCCACCCTGAAATTTTGAAGAAAATCCATAACCTCTTGTAGGAATTATTGCCTTTTTTTCACCGAATTTTTTAAATTTTCGTATTTTTCATCTTTTATTTCCAAAACTATAGAAGATGAAGGTTAAGTGTAAATTGATGAAATGTTTCCCATGCTGTGGCCACTTCAAAACTGATGTTGAAAATTGTTCGCTGATGGCCATTTTCAAAATGGCCGCCTAAAAAGGCAGGAAAATTCAACATTGTCCGATTTCAATGAAATTTGGTTTCCAAATAGATTTTGATGTTGCGACTTCATAACTGGTATTGAAAATTGTTTGTTAACCGCCATTTTCAAAATGGCCGCCAAAAAAGGCGGGAAAATTCAACATTGTTCGATTTCAATGAAATTTGGTTTCCAAATAGATATTGATGTAGCGACTTCAAAACCGGTATTGATAATTATTTGTTAACCGCCATTTTCAAAATGGCCGTCAAAAAAGGTGGGAAAATTCAACATTGTCCGATTTCAACGAAATTTGGTTCCCAAATAAATATTGATGTTGCGACTTCAAAACTGGTGTTGAAAATTGTTCTTTGACCGCCATTTTCAAAATAGACGAGAAAATTCAACATTGTCCGATTTCAATGACATTTAGTTTCCAAATTGGTCTTGATGTCGTAACTTCAAAACTGATGTTAAAAATTGTTTGTTGACTGCCATTTTTAAAATGGCCGTCAAAAAAGTCGGGAAGATTCAACATTGTCCGATTTCAATGAAATTTGATTTCCAAGTAGATATTGATGTTGCGACTTCAAAACCAATGTTGAAAATTGTTTGTTGACTGCCATTTTCAAAATGACATCTTGACTTCAAAACTGGTGTCGAAAGTGGTACTTAGCAAGAACGTTTTTGTCAAAAAAGCCCAACAAAAAAATATAGTAAAAGATGATCATACTTTAAAAACAGTTCAAGATATTGGAGGTGTTTTAGCTACGAAAGTTTGAGAAACTGAAGATCAACTGTATAACTTACAATGTTACCTTGATTGTGGCAACTGAAGCCAGGTGAGCGATACAGGCTCCTGGGAGCCTCTGGTTTTCATTGTAATCCTCTTGAAAAGTTTTTATCAAAGTGTGGGAATGAAATTTCTGTCAACACTTATGATTTTTGTGTAAAATGTCAAAGAGGTAGAAAAGGGTGAATTTTATATTTGTCTGATTTCAACAGAGTATTTTCATTGGAACACTTATGAAAAAAACTTTCTTGAAGAATATATTTGGTGTCCATACTTGTATTGTGTCAACACCTGTATTGTGTCCACACCCACTTAAATTTGCATTTACCATATCGGTTTAGAGTTCATTGAGCAGGGGGTATATTTGGCTGCCAATAGGCAACAGCTCTTGTTAGTCATACCGCTAAAACAGGAGGTTTACATTAGAGTTATTTCCTACAACAAAACAATTATTTTCAGCTTCTGTTGCCAATTTCTCATGAATATTTTGACATATATAGTGAGTGGTTACATAAATAGGCACTTTTATAGTGGAAATATGTTATTTACATTGACTAAGCTGCAATAACAGGTTATTTTGTCTGCGGTTGAGTTGTTAGCTTTCGTTTGTAATATACTGAAACCAAATCGAAATACCGGTTAAAAGAACCGAAAATTGAATCGAACAAAAAAATTGTGGTTCATTGAAACTTCGGTGAATCGCTTCTCCCCTATTTATCATGTTAAGTTTCCCAGTATCTATTAATGTAAAGTCAATAATATTTGGTATGTGTGTTTGTCTTAGATGGAACAATTAGCAGCTTGCTGTTTGGCTTCAGCCCTTGACCTCATTTTTCACGTTCTAGTGAACATGTTTGGTTTTCAGTTTTTAACATTGGTAGGTCACCAATATTTGGCATTTGGTTTTGGGTGATGCATGACAGTCTGCTATATTGCTTTTGTCAGTAACCCTAATTTCACAGTCCAGCGAACATGTTAAGCTTCTTGATTTTGTCAGTTTTGAGTTTTCACATCAATTTTGCAAGCAGGAACTGGCGAGACATCAATTTAGGTCCACACTAGTTTCTGTTGGACATTAAATTCATGAAGACTGATATTTTATGTAATGTAGATTCAGATATTTCAAGTAATGTAAATTTTGCCACTTTATTCGTATAAGATATAATATTTTATTGTAAAAGCTGAAAATGATCAGGTTGTATGATGATTTACTACTTTTTCCTACAAATTATCAGAAAAACAGGTATTTTGGAAATATGTTTTTACAATTCATTTGTATGTGCAAGAAGATACCACAGTTAGAAATACCAAGTACATTACACTGGACAAGTGAGGGGTATATTGGAATACATTTGTCCATTCCATCCATTTTCTGTATGAAGAGATTCATTAATTAGAAATTTTGCATGCTGCATTCTTGAAATGTTTTGTGGGTTTTAAGCATATATTGTTGCTCTACCATATCAACTTCCTGTATAATTTGACCTTTTAAGTTTTGTATGACTTGGTATATGCTTGGCATGACAGTGTGCACAACTTCATGTTCATCTTGTTTTGATATATTTATTTTAGTTTAGAGGTCAAAATGATAGAGTTATGGAATCTATCCTTTCTATCTGTTGATTATTATATTCCTCCTGTCAGAAAAATTAAACATTTAAATCTCAGCTGTGCAAAAACTTTCATGGTTTTTTATTTCCACTTTTCACGTGCTTCAAGATCGCACGTGACTTTTGTTACACGGTTATGTAATGAAGTGACAACAATATCCTAAGACTGTTAAAACTACAATAGTTATCATGTTTTTCAAATTCTTTCTTGTCCAGAACAGACACTACTCACACTGACACTTCATGGTATTTCATTAAAAATATCATGTACTACTGGATGAGTACCAGTTATCACCACTTTGCACGTGCTTGACGAGATCGCACATGACTTTTGTTACATGGTTATGTAAAGAAGTGACAACAATATCCTATAAATACATTCCTTGAAGATATTTGTTTTAATATTTAAAAACGGTGAAATCAGAGGTAAAATCCCTTGGGAGCCCCTTTAAAATATATATTGCTATGTGAGGGGTCATGTACGATAATAAGCTAAAAATAGATTTTTTTTACATGTGATGTCACAAAAGAGAACTTAGGGTGTCAGCTATATTTTCTGCCCGAAATAAATGCTAACTTTGTTGCTTTCTCTTCAAATAGTAAAATCAAGATGAATTGGGGCTGTACAGGTCTTCTATTTTCTTGTCATTGTGAACCAAATAGAGCGAATTTGGCATTGATAAAAATCATGATACTTTCAGTTTGAAAATTGTACGGCTGACCTTTCATTCTTTATTCCCTTCTAGTTCATCACTTTTTAGAGTACTTCAGTGGATAAAAGTGTAAATTTAACAATTTGAAAAAAAAGCTGATGCCTATTTTGAAAGATGGCGATAACTGGTACACACATCTGCAAAATTCGTTGAGAAATCCAACACTATTTAAAATGACTGTATTACTGCGCATGTGCAATGAAACTAAAAATGAACACAATAGGCCATATCCGAGTTCTGGTATTTAAATAGACCAATTGTTGTTTGTCCGCCCTACGTCACAAACATGTCCGCCCCATGTGACCAGTTTAATGACGTTTAAGGCTTTATGACGTGACGTTTTCTACACTATGACATGTTGAAAAAAGGCCCGGTAAATCCTGATACTACAGCTCGGATATGGTCTATTGGTTAACGTATTACTGGGTAAATTTTTACAATATAATGTATTAAAAAGTTTAGTCCGAGTTTAAGAAGATCAAATACAAAATCACAGTGTGAAAATGGTGATAACTTGTACACCACCAGTATTGGTTTTGGCTAATAGATCAGATCATATGATGCACGGTTTTGTTAATCCATGTAGTATTTCATGTCAAATTTTGTGTAACAAATAAAAATAACTTTTTATAACTTATATGATCTAGTGGTTGAAGAAACAAGCAGAAAGGAGGAAGGCAATAGAGATACAAGATGCCGATCTTACAGAGGAAGAAAAAAATCCGATATTCTTAAGAGACAAGGGAAAGTAAGTTTAGGTTTCAGAATGTAAAACAGTTTTGTAATGGTATGTAATATTGTGTGATGTATTTTTAGATTGGTGTAACATCTTCTTCCTGTTTCCAATGGGTTTGGGTATTATAGAGTGTTGTTGGCTAACAACAAATATTCTTTTTATAGTTAATTGTGTAAAATGTCAGTCCAAGACTAATAAGACTGATCTCTGGATTTCATATTGTATTCAAGATATATGTTAATCTCCAAGTTATAGCTAAGGAATAAGTTTTTATGCCCCACCCACAAATGTGGAAGGGGCATATAGTCCTTCCCTCTGTACGACTTGTTTTGTTTTGAGTTAAGTTAGATTTCTGAGAAACTGTAAGAAGTAGAACAATAATAGTAGGCTAGAAGGTAGATATTTGATAGTACTACAGAGTTCACTAGGTAGTTTGACTCTTTGACCTACAATTTATGCTTGAGTGACTCTGGTCAAGTTTTTTGTTAAATTTTTCAACAACTACACATTATAGGACAATGATGCTTCTTCAAATTAATTGCCTTGGTGTGTACTACCCAAATCATTGACAATAAGATGGCTTTGACCTACATTTTTTACTTAAGTGACATTAGCTAAGTGTTGCATTAAAGTCCATTTCTCAGCAACTACACATTAAAAGACGATGTTTCATCAAATTAATTGCCTTGATGACTACTACCCAAATCATTGACTTTGAACTGCATTTTTCTCTTCAGTGACTTTAGTTAAGTTACCTGCATTTTTCTCTTCAGTGACTGTAGTTAAATTACCTGCATTTTTCTCTCCAGTGACTTTAGTTAAGTTACATACATTTTTCTCTTCAGTGACGTTAATTAACATATCTACATTTTTTTCTTCAGTGACTTTAGTTAAGTTTTTGCATTTAGAATCTATTTCTCAACTACTATGTATTGTAGCGTCATGATATTTTACTGTTACATTCATTTAAAGGAGATCTGGCTATTCCACAATTAATTCGGTGTCTATGACCTACATTTTATGGTTGAATGACTTTGTTTAAATGTTGCATTTCATCACAATTCAGTTACAGGGAAGTAATCTTACTGACTAGGGTTAATCTGTTGGCGGGTCATTCGTGTCTTATAGACACATTTTCTAGTTAAACCATAATTTTCAGACTTGCATTATTTCACTGCCTTATTTGTATGAAGACCTAAATATAATTTATGGAAATAGGTCTGAAAAAAATGTTTGGTAATGCTGTTAGTATTGTATTAGTTCTTATCATTTTTTTGTATTTTGGTACCTTACCATACTACTTAACCAGAAATATAAAGTTTCTCTCACTCTTATTGTTCTGGATATTTCATTACTAGTACTGCACATCAAGAAGCAGTTGACTTATAGTTTTCATTTTGCCCATTTGCTTATCAACAGATTCTCCAACAAATTTTTTGTCCCCCGCAGCAACGCGACGGAGGGACATGG
The DNA here is from genome assembly GCA_002080025.1 of Modiolus philippinarum. NCBI lineage: Eukaryota > Metazoa > Mollusca > Bivalvia > Mytilida > Modiolidae > Modiolus > Modiolus philippinarum. The sequence continues at coordinate 133,343 of MJUU01021520.1, forward strand.
TATTAATGGTCTGCGTCCGTGCGTCACGTTTTTTGTGGACGCAACTCCTCAGAAACCGCTGGTCAGAATTCATTCAAATTTTACAGGATTGTTAGTCACCATTAGTACTAGATCATATCGCATCGCCATTTTGATTTGTCAAATTTAGTGGGAGTTATAGGACTTTGATTATTTCCACATTGTTATACAATGGCAAATCTTGTGGACGCAACTCCTCAGAAACCGCTGGTCAGAATTNCCACCATTAGTACTAGATCATATCACATCGCCATTTTGATTCGTCAAATAATATGGGAGTTATGGGACTTTGATTATTTCAACATTGTTATAAAAATGGCAAATCTTGTGGACTCAACTCCTCAGAAACTGCTGGTCAGAATTCATTCAAATTTTACAGAATTGTTAGTCACCATTAATACTAGATCATATTGCATCCCAATTTTGATTCTTTAAATTTTGTGGGAGTTATGGGACTTTGATTATTTCCACAATGTTATACAATGGCAAATCTTGTGGACGCAACTCCTCAGAAACCGCTGGTCAGAATTCATTCATATTTTACAGGATTGTTAGTCACCATTAGTACTAGATCATATCACACCGCCATTTTGATTCGTCAAATTTAGTGGGAGTTATGGGACTTTGATTATTTCCACATTGTTATACAATGGCAAATCTTGTGGACGCAACTACTCAGAAACCGCTGGTCAGAATTTATTCAAATTTTACAGGATTATTAACCACCATTAGTACTAGATCATATCGCATCGCCATTTTGATTCGTCAAATTTTATGGGAGTAATGGGACTTTGATTATTTCAACATTGTTATAAAAATGGCAAATCTTGTGGACTCAACTCCTCAGAAACTGCTGGTCAGAATTCATTCAAATTTTACAGGATTGTTAGTCACCATTAATACTACGATGTAGATCATATCGCATCCCCATTTTGATTCTTTAAATTTTGTGGGAATTATGGGACTTAGATTATTTCCACATTGTTATACATGGCAAATCTTGTAGACGCAACTCCTCAGAAACCGCTAGTCATGATTCATTTTAATTTAACAGGATTGTTAGTCGCCATAAGTACTAGATCATATCGCATCACCATTTTGATTCGACAAATTTTACGGGAGTTATGGGACTTTATCGACTTAATGCATACTACAACATAGGAAGACTTTGTGGACACATCTCATCATAATCCAATAAAGGGATTTTGCTGAAATTTTGCTTGGCTATTTGCCACCCAATGCAGTTGATCATATCCTTCCGCCATTTTGATTTGCATAATTTTACATGAGAAATGGGACTTTATCGACTTAACTGCAGCGGCGGGGGACATGGCTACATGTAGCAATCTTGTTTTGACTTGTATCAGTTGGAATGATTTGATATTTAAAAACATGGGTCAATTTAGATGTAAGGAGTTGAATCTACACCTTTTTTACTTAATGATATATAAACATATTGTGATAACCATAATGCTATTATCAGAATTTTTACTAAATAAAGTACTATTTACATTGCAGTGAATTTTTCAAAGCAGGGAATTATGAAGCTGCGCTGAATGCATACACAACAGCTATTAGATACAGTCCAATGTTACCAGCGTATCCTTTATATCATTGCATATAGTATTTATTGAACTAGCATCGGAATTATTTCTTTAACAATCAGTTGTATTAGTACTTCCTGATTCCATCACAATTCAGTGACCAGAAACTAATTTTATGCCCGAGCTGTATAGTATACATTGTCATCCAAAACAGCTAAGGGATGTTTCAGAAATGTTTGTACAGTGGGTCAGACTTCACTTTTAAAAAGGCCGCACAATGCATCAAATTTTTATTTCCTTTCTACATGTTCTCCAATATACCCTCAAACTCAAATTTTTTTTTGTTGAAGTGCCTTTCAAACCCCTCTTAGTCTACAATTATTTCTGAAAAAGTCCTTACCTAGTAAAACTTTTAATGTTTGAATAACTTTCTTTAAACTTTAAAATAAGAATCCATTTAACCTTAACTTGCACAAAGATTATATTCAAATAGAGCTGCTTGTCATTTAAAACTGAGACATTTTTTCAAAGCAATAGAAGACTGCTCAAAGGTAAGTTATAAATAATTATTAGCTCACCTGGCCTAAAAGGCCAGGTGAGCTATTGCCATCACTTGGTGTTTGTCCGTTTTCAAAAATCTTCTCCTCTGAGACTGCTAAGCCAATTTTAACCAAACGTGGCCTGAATTATGACCAGGGTATCTCTATTCAAAAGTGTGTTGGATTAGTTCGAGGACCAAACAACATGACTGCTGTTACTAAAAATAGCACATAGGGGTTAAATTGCTGTTTTTGGCAAATAACTCAAAAATCATTTCAGCTATCAAAAATCTGATGGGGTAAAAGTGATCAGGATGACAAGATCTACCTGCCATGCAAGTATTAAGAAAATCTGAAAACCTGTCTTGGAGTTATTGCCCTTTTTTCATGAAATTTTCAAAATTTAATATTTATTTTTTATCAAAAAAGTTGCAAAAATGTTCCACATAAGATCTACCAACTTAGAAATTTTGAAGAAAATCTGGATATGTTTAGAGGAGTGATTATCCTTTATTGGTCAAATATTTTGCAACTTTATACATTTTGCCTTTTATTGTCCCCTGCCGCAAGGCGATGGAGGGACATAGTAATGGTCTGCGTCAGTGTGTCACGTTTTTGTGGGCACAACTTCACTTACACCACTGGACAGATTTTGCTGAAATTTTGTGTGATTGTTTGTCACCAACTGTAGTTGATCACGTCATGCCGCCATTTTGATTTGACAAATTTTACAGGAGTTATGGGACTATCAACTTAATGCATGCTTCAGCTTAGGAACACTTTGTGGGCGCAACTCCTGGGAAACCACTGAACGTATTATGCTGAAATTTTGTTTGAACATTTGCCACCATAGGTACTTGATCATATTATGCCGCCATTTTGATCCGACAAATTTTACGGGAGTTATGGGACTTTATATTGACTTAATGCATACTATAACATAGGAAGACTTTGTGGACACATCTCCTCAAAATCCATTTGCTGAAATTTTGCATGGCTGTTTGCCACTTAATGCAGTCAATCATATCCTGTCGCCATTTTGATTTGCAAAATTTTACATGAGTTATGGGACTTGAATGACTTGATGCATACTACAAGATAGGAAGATTTGTGGAAGCGAGTCTCATAATCCAATGAAAGGATTTTGCTGAAATTTTGCTTGGTTGTTTGCCAGCTTATGCAGTTTATCATATTATGCCGCCATTTTGATTCGAAAAATTTTTACTGAGTTATGGGACTTTATCGACTTAATGCATACTACAACATAGGAAAACTTGAGGTTCACTTTGTGGACACAACTCTTCAGAAACCACTGAACAGATTTTGCTTAAATTTTGTATGATCATTTGCCACCATATGTATTTGATCACATTATGCTGCCATTTTGATTTTGACAATTTTTTTTTGAGTTATGGGACTTTATTTCCACCATACAATATCCACTTAATAAACAACTTTGGAAAGTGACAGGATAGCTATTGTCATTCCTAAAGAACATTGCATTTTATATAATAGTACCTCTAAATTTCCATTTACCTTGTAACACATAGCACTCCCACTTTACTGTAGCGGGGGGGGGGGGCACAAAGCTACGCCTAGCAATCTTGTTTCAATAAAGATTTGAGCTAGAGGTTAAGATTTAAAGCAAAAATGTTTAGTATGTCATGGACTACATTTTATCTTCATGATGGAAAGTGTGGACCTCATACAAGAAGGCCGCCAGGGGGGATTTAGTTTTACATTGGACCTTAAGGGAAAACACATTCAAAGATCTTCTCTTCTGAGACTACCTTGACAAATGGAACCATACTTGGTCACAACTGTCCTCAGTTGGTCCCCTTTGAGAAATGTGTCCGGCAAGTTCCCATCAAATTCAAGATGGCTGCCAGTGTACAACATAGTTAAACATTGGACCTTGTTTGAAAACGCATTCAAAGATCGTGTCATGTGAGACTACTAGGTTAATTGGAACCAAACTTGGTCACAACTCTCCTTAGTTGGTCGCCTTTGAGAAATGTGTCCTGCAAGTCCCAATCAGATCCAAGATGGCTGCTAGCGGGGAACTAATTTTAACATTGGACCCTGTGGGAAAACACATTCAAAGGTCTTCTCCTCTGGGACTTCTTGTCCAATCGAAACCATACTTGGTCACAACTGTCCTTACTTGGTCCTCTTTTAAAAATGTGTCCGGCAAGTCCTCATTGGATCCTAGATGGCCACCACCAGGGAACATTGGACCCTATGGGAAAACATATTCAAAGATCATGTCCTCTGAAATTACATGGTTAATTGGAGCCAAACCTGGTTACAACTGTCCTTTATTAGCTGTCTTTGAAAAATGTGTCTGGCAAGTCTGTGTCATATCCAAGATGGTTGCCCTTGGAGAACTTCGTTTAACATTGGACCCTATGGGAAAACACATGTAAATATCTTCTATGAAACTTCTTTTCATTTTTGAACCTAACTTGGTAACAATGGTCCTTTGTTGGCATACTTTGAAAAATGTGTCCAGGAAGTTCACATAAGATCCAAGATGGCCACCAATGGGAAGCATAGTTTAACATAGGACCCCAAGGGAAATGCATACAAAGATCATCTCCTCTGAAACAGTGGGCCATATTACATCTAGCTTTATTATCACACTAGAAAATGAGACCCTTTATCATTGAGGTTATTGTCTATGCTAGCTTTGGACAAGGTGAGCTACAGCCTCTTGAGAGCCTCTTAAGTTACTGTCCTTGTGTATTTCCTCCACTATAAATTCAAAATAACAATATACAAGTAATTGCGTTAATTTGAGTTACTGTAGAAGTACTTTTATTTGTGGGCATCAATTTTCATGGTTTTTATAAAAATCACTTATTCGTAGGTACTTAAATTTGTGGTTTCTTATTCAATTCATGAAAACTTTAAGGAAAAATCATTTCCATGGAAAACTTAATTTTGTGATTTTAGCGAACAACGAAATCCATGATAATTGGAACCCCACGAACAACAGTACTTTCACAGTATGCAAAAAGACAATCAGACAACTTATATCTCCTGCGTAATCGTGTATAACTTATGTATGATCATACAAACTAGGAGACATATTACGGCACATCAAGTTAATTAGCAGATTCTCATCCTCATCAGTCTCCATTGAAATCCATTTGCCATACCTGTCAACCCTCCCGCATTCAGCGGGTCACACCCGCAAAACAGCTAAAAATTTGATTATGACCCGCCCCCAACCAATCAGCCATGCGGGTCAAAGAAATCACCCCCATTCGAAAGTTTTGACCCACAATGACCCCCATTACCTTAAAATTATATAAAACCCACAAATAATGACTATTGAGTGCTTAATTAAAACATAATTGTCCATATTGAAGCGTTATACGGATTAGCTTTCCCATTAAATAAACACTTTTATGGCAATGTTTACCTGAATGAACTAATTGACCTGATCAATCAGGCTTCACCTGTATGATTATTGACAATGAACTGCCCTTGAAGTGGAATTTTGCATACTGTCAGATATTTTTTACTCCTAATTTTTGTGATCTTTTACGAGTACAAAGTTGATTTGTTTATATTTGCAAAAACATGTGTGGTTGTCTCCCTTTTTATTTTTTCATGTTTTCCTATTTGAAATTTTTTTAAAAATTCTGAGATATTTAATATGCTCTTCTCCAGCAATTATTTTATGAATAAAAATTTATTTTAACATATAAAAAGACATAAAAAAGCAGTTTAAAAGCCTATCTAATTATATTTTTACAAAATATTGTTCAACTTACATACCATATGACTGCTTCAAAATTAAATGATATATTGACAGATGTACAAATATTTTCGTGGTTTGAAAATCAGAACTCGGAGGGAATTACTCTCTCAATGAAAGTCTGCACATAAAGATCACCTCAAGCCAATCCCTAATAATAGATAATATATGAATGTATAAGGTATATCAACTTTATCCATGATGAGACGGTTGAAACAGTATTTCTGTTGACAACCCTTGTTATTATTTCCTCAACATACGTCGTGACGCGTTATCATCCCCCAAGGACCAATCAAAAAGGGGGTGCCTTTGTCAGCTCCAGAGGTTGACAGGTATGATATGCCCTAATTAAAATTAAATTCTCCAAACTACGATTTCAGTTTTACCTTTATTTTGATTTCTGGAAAAAGTATTCTACAGAACTCAAAAGACATCAAATAATACAAATACATGTATTGCCTTTTAAGAAGATATTAGATAAAGCAGTCATTTGTTATCTTCACAAAACAGAACAAAACAAAAAAACATAAAAAAAATATCTTGATTATTGTATAGCAACATAATATTTCCCTATGAAAGCAACCAAAAGTAAGCGTGCAATAAATTTCCATATTGCACTAGTGCAGTATGACTCAATTTTCATGAAGTCATTGACAATAAAAAATACCTATTTTTGAAGAACTTTTTGCTTTGCTTTGCATAAAAGGATTGTTGCATGAATATTGGCAAATATTATCCCTCATAGAATATATATTGCACTGGCAAGCTTGTGCAATATAAAAATATTCCCCAATATTCATGCAATAACCCTATATTATATAATTAACCAAAACACTGCAAGCTATCATCCTTGAATATCTTTTAATATTTTCTTCAAGACAACTTCATAAAACAGAATGAAATCATTTATCTTTCATTATTATTAGGCTATAGATTTACTTCATCCACCTGTTCCACAGAATGCTGCCAGTAGAATTAAAGCATTAGTAAGGAAAGGTACTGCCTTTTGTCAACTGGAAATGTATGTTGAAGGTAAGAAAGTTAGATTTGTTCTTTTTTTATCCAGTATGTTTATGTAAAGGTACAGGTATTCAAAATGTGACAGCAAGCTACTTTTGTAAGTTTTTGTGATACAATAATTGTCAAATTTATAAGAATAGAGAGACAGAGCACTTTTATTTGGTGTGTTAGTTGATCTCCAAATGTTTGTTAATTTGGATGAGAATTATTGAGAAAAGCAGAGATAATATTATAAAACAACTATTAACTGTGCCACATATTTTTGGTACTAGAATTTGATATCCCAGTTAAAAAAATGAATGTATATATGAGGATGTAACAATGGCAGTAGATTACTGAAGGAACAAAGGATGTTGTTATTACAAAAATCAAAGTCTAAAGACATGACGAAAAAAAAGAATAACAGAAAAATAAAGACACGAGACAGCCACAAAGCACCGAGATAAAAACTAAGGCACTCTATTAGTGTTATCTCCCATAAAAACCATGAGAGACATCAGTTTCCCCTGAAGGGTAAGCATCTTTTTCTGCTAGTGTAGAATCTGTCACACAGTCAGCCAGTCAATCCAGGGTTAAGTCAAAACCAGTTATGTCAAAGTCAAGAGGATAAAAATCTAGAAGAAAATGTCTGTTTTCATTTTGGACAGCAACACATCATACATGTATCTTTCAATGATGTCATATGGTGAAAGCCATAAAATTTGAGGAAGGGATGAAAGTAACAAAGGCTGAACAAATAACTTATTCAGAAGTTTTTGGGATTATGTTTTTCCTTTATTAAAATCACTGTATTAACTACATGTTTGGCATGAATTAACTGCAAAAAAGATAAACCAAATTTTTAGCTCACCTTGCCTAAAAGGCCATGTGAGCTTTTGCCATCACTATGCGTCCGTTGTCCGTCTGTCTGTCAACAATTTCAAAAATCTTCTCCTCTGAAACCACTGAGCCAAATGTAATCAAACTTGGCCTGAATCATCACCAGAGTATGGCTTCTCAAAATTGTGTTCGATTAGGCGGTAGGTCAAACAACATGGCCACTGTTGCTAAAAATAGAACATAGGGGTAAATTGCAATTTTTGGCCAATAACTCAAAACCGTTACAGATATCAAAAATCTGACGGAGTGAAAATAATCAGCATAGCAAGATCTACCTGCCCTGCAATTTTGAAGAAAATCCGAAAACCCGTCTTCGAGTTATTGCCCTTTTTCCATAAAATTTTCAAAATTTGTGCATTTTTTATTTTTTATTTCAAAAAGTGTAACAGATAGAGGTCAAGTTTATATTGCAAAAAGGTTCAGCATATCAAGATCTACTAACTTTGAAATTTTGAAGAAAATCCAAAAACCCTTGTAGGAGTTATTGCCCTTTTTTCATGGAATTTTCAGAATTTTCATATTTTTCTTCTTTTATTTCCAAAACTATAGAAGATGAAGGTTAAGTGTATATTGATAAAATGTTTGCCATGCTTGTGGATTTGAAAACTGGTGTTTGAAATTGTTCGTTGACGGCCATTTTCAAAATGGCCGCCAAAAAAAGGCGGGAAAATTCAACATTGTTCGATTTCAATGAAAGGAGTAGGGGCAGTAAGGGTAAAAAATGGCCCCATTTTTCGTGAAAAAATTAAATGAACTGAGGATTCTATGTATCAATTACAAAAATCATGAATGTGGCGAACATTAATAATATGACGTCATTTTTTGGAAAATCACGACCCGTGACGTCACAATCGGTGCATAGAAACGGCAAAATATGTGAAAATGGTTGAGAAAACCACATTTTGACAACTTCATATTGTTTTTTCACCCCCTCCACAAGCGTGTGCCAACTTTTCCTTTTGTGGAAAAGGACCTTATAATAATATCTAAGTTGTCGCCAAATATCTTTTTGGCACACACCTGTGGAGGGTATAAATTATTTAATAGAAGTTGATTGTCTTTTTCTTGAACTATTTCTTAACTGAAAGAATGGAAATAAAAAGTAATATATTTGTTTAGTGTTTTTTTTAAATCCCGGTAAATAA